>CH003244.1:904398-939301 GCA_000149265.1 Ciona savignyi | reverse complement strand
GCTATTGCAGTGTGTTGTATAATTGAGACGTTTCTTCAATTTGGTGGAACCCATTAAACCACTGGGTTCAGGCAATGCCTGTTAAGTGCCTTGCCCAAGGACACAACCGACTAGTTAGCGACCAGTTTCGAACCTGCAACCTATCGCAACGCAACGAGGACCCAACTGACGGTTTGCTTAGTTCTATGATTTTACATTTAATAACAGGATTGGATACAATACACAACTTGACGAAAACCAATCAGTATAAATTACGGATCGACTTGGAAGATTTTGACGGAAATAAAACATTTGCAACGTACAGGTACGCTAAATAGTGATTAAAAGATCTGTCTAAAATATTTTAACCTTCATATTTTTTCAGCACCTTCGTTGTTTCAGGGCCTCCATTTTATTCACTACGAGTCTCTGGCTACCAGGGCGCTGCAGGTATAAAATCTTTGATTTAAGTATTTATTTATTTTATTGGGAAATAAATGAAGTGTATCTCAATGTATCGTCATTTAGTAGAACACATATAACATTTTACTCTGAGTGTTGGTAAAAGATATTACAATGAGTTGGGTGTCTTATTAATAGCGCGTTGGGCCATCTTCCGACAGGTACCAATTCGAAACTAGCTCTATTGTAACCCGACCAATCAGGCGAGTGTTATAACGCAAACTTTTTTTTTCAAATCCGAGGATAAATAATAGTATCTCTTCTATAAATTCTATATTAAAAAAAGACACTGCAATGAGTCATCTAGCTCTGGGAATTTAAATAATCAGGCGATTGTTTTTACCACTGAGTTTTTTTTTAATTTTCGAGGATTTTTTAAAGTAAACCATCCTATGAATTTTATATGAAAGTCCGCCCGGTTGGTATAGCGGTTAAGTGAGTCGCCTTTCAATCGAAAGGTTGCAGGTGCGAAACTGGTCGCTAGCTAGACGGTTGTGTCCTTGGGCAAGGCACTTTAGGAACATTGCCCGAACCCAGCGGATTAATGAGTTCTACCAAATTGAAGGAACGTGTATATCATATACAACACACTGCAATAGCTCTGGTAACCCGACGGTGGGAGCAAGGCGATCTGACGATTGCCCGTGTGCCAACCCCTTGGTTTTCCATTCACAGGGATAAACATAAATACCCTATCCTATCCTATATAATATTACAATTAACCTTTTGGGTTGGATGGACGTCCATAATATTTAACGTTAAAGGTCTAGATTTTAAAAGTTGGTTTTAAACCTAAGATTTCTTCCACTTTTTCACATTTCTCCTATGTTATTAAGGTGATGCCATGCTGTCGAGTAAGTTCTCCACCAAAGATCGCGATCAGGACGCGAGTAATCGCGAACACTGCGCCATTCGGTACAAAGGCGGATGGTGGTATGGTGCTTGCCACAATGCCAACTTAAATGGTCTTTACTTACGTGGTGCCCATGAATCATTCGCTGATGGGGTAAACTGGAAATATTGGAGAGGTTATCATTACTCGCTCAAAGTCACCGAAATGAAGCTTAAATTAAAATAATCGACATTGTAGACCATTCTTTAATACTGTAACCGTCATTGTAAACACAAGGATCATTCAAAATACAAATGTTAACCACTCGGTTTTACTTTTACTTGAGGAAAGTAAAACAAATATAAGCTAAACTTACCAAAATGACACGCAAATGGGCGAAGAATTAAGTTTAGGCTGTGGAAAAGTTTAGGCTGTGCAAATGTACCATTAAGACGGGTTAAGTTGTCGCAATGTACCATAAAGACTGGTTTAAGTTTTTACGGTGTAATATGAAGACTGGTTAAAGTTGTAGGAGTTTACCATAAAGACTGGTTTAAGCTGACGCAGTGTCTAATAAAGAAAAGTTGTCACAGTGTAGCTGACTGATTAGTCTGGCGTCGCAGTGTACCATGACGACAGGTTCGAAACTGGTTGCAAGCTAGCCGGTGTCCTTGGTCAAGGCATTTAAAGGACACCTGGATCCAAGGAAATGATGTGTTCTACCAAAACGAAGGAACGTATGAATTATATACAACCCAGTGCAATAGCTCCTGTAACCTATGCCTAATAGTGGTCGTGGTCGTGGGATAATCTGACGACTGCCCGTGTGTTAACGCCCCTTGTATTTTTTCATTGTAGATATGATATTTATGCTTTGTTTATCCCCGTGAATGGGAAAACCAGGGGGTTAACATAGGGGTAATAGTCAAATTTCCTCGTGACCATCGTCGGGTTACCGGAGCTATTCTAGTGTGCTGTGTATGATCGAAACTGTCCTTCATTTTAATAGAAACCGGCCGGTTGGTCTAGCGCAGTGGTTTTCAACCAGGGTTCCGCGGAACTTTAGGGTTCCGCCAATACAGTCCAGGGGTTCCGCAACTTTTAATTTTTATTGAATAAACATTATATATTAAATTTAAATGCTTTTTTTACATAAGACAATCAAATTATTGCACAGGGGTTCCTCAAGTCAGTAGAATGTTTCCATGGGGTTCCAGTGCAGCAAAAAGGTTAAAAATCACTGGTCTAGCGGTTAAGTGCGTCGCCTTTCAATCAAAAGGTTGCAGGTGCGAAACTGGTCGCTAGTTAGTCGGTTGTATCCTTTTGCACGGCGCTTTACGGACATTGCCTTAACCCAGCGGATTAATGGCTTCTACCAAATTAAAGGAACGTGTCTATCATACACAGCACACTGCAATAGCTCCGGTAACCCGACGGTGGGCGCGAGGTGATCTGACGATTGCCCGTGTGTTAACCCACTTTTTTTTCCCGGGGATAAACTTGAATATCCTATCCTAAACCAATAATCTTAATAAAAACCAATAGATTGATAAACTAGAATTTTTAATATTTGCAGTTTATTATCGCTTCTATCGAACAAGACCCACTCCCACAAATTTGCTTATTTATCGTAGCTGATATGACAAAACGTTTATAATTGTGACGCCTACGATTGTAACAATTATGATTTATTAACCGTATTGTGAAGTAACAAATCGTAGTAAAGCACATCACAGGATTTCGGAATAGAAAAAAAAACAAAAAACGAAAATACGGCACTAAAAAACCTTTACTATACGTTTATATTTTCTATACAAGTGTTGGAAATCTCCAATAATTTGTTTTTAAACTAAACCTTTAAAATATATTTTTTTGATCGAACTTTGTACCATAGAACAGCGTTTCTCAAACTGTGGGTCGCGAAAGGAATCTTGGTGGGTCGTGAAAAGTTATAGAAAGCTCTGATTATCAAGGGGAAATTATCATAATTGTGACATCACACAATCTTGAATCGTGGCGTGATCTTCACCTGACCTCAGGTCATTGAACTAATAAAATGACAATTACGGCGGATTCTATTCTATTTTTTTAAGCAAAGTTTAAGCAAAGTTTTCGTTTATTTCACCGTGTCCGCGTGAGCGTAAAATATTTGCCTGGGATACATAATTCCAGAGATGTGTTCCTTTGCAACGATAGCGTAACCTAGAAACCAACAACAACTATATATAAAGTTAAGTGGGTCGCCATAAATTGTGGTAATTAATAGTGGGTCCCAACTATAAAAAGTTTGAGAAC
The DNA here is from genome assembly GCA_000149265.1 of Ciona savignyi. NCBI lineage: Eukaryota > Metazoa > Chordata > Ascidiacea > Phlebobranchia > Cionidae > Ciona > Ciona savignyi. The sequence continues at coordinate 935,733 of CH003244.1, read as the reverse complement.
CACTGCCATAGAATACTAACTTTCTGTAAGTTAGTATTCTATGTTTGTACCTAACCGCGCAGATGAATTTCTCTCAGATTTATATTGAGAGAAATGTGATTAGAATGATAGATAGTTGGGCGTGAGATCGTTTGTTTACTATTTTACGTTACGAGAAACGATGTATTTAAAAATTTTGAAATATCTATTTAGTCCAGTACCAATAGTTTAATACTGTATAATTATATTACTTATACAGTTTAGTAATATAAACCTTTGCATCCTATGCATTAAGCAGGACCTGTAAAAGTTTTTTTAATGTCGGTTGAATACAAAAAGACGAAAGAATGGGTTTTAGCAGAAGCAATACACTCAATGTATCAGGTATGTTTTTTTAAATGATTGTTTTAAACACAATAGCATAAATATTTCGACTTGTCGTGCAAATATGATATTCATGTTTTATTGGAGTCAATGGCAAAAACGAAATGGGTGTATTCAAACTGGCAATCATTATTTTGCCTCGTACCCAACATCGTATTACCCTATTGCAGAATGCTCACTTTATAACTATTCCAAATATACTAAGTAGCAATTTGTCATTATACATAATTTGCCGGATCACACTTGACAGATTGTGAAAATTTAAAAATAAACCAATTTTTAGCATATATTATGTGTACAAATCAAGTTCTATAGCATATATCTGCATATATCTACTGTCAAAATCAAGTTCTATATTTTAAGGACAAAGTAATAATAACAATCATAACTCATTCCCAGGCTCCACTGTATCATCTGATACTTGAAGGCTTGTTGCTGTTGTGGATATTTCGATTGCTTTTCTTCAAGAGTTATAAGATCCAGAACAAGGTTCCACTGAGTGAGAAGGAGAAGGATGACTTGATAGCAGAATGGACACCTGAACCTTTGGTTCCAGACCTGCAGAAAACATTGAATCTATCAACCCCATACAAAGAAATAACAGGGTATATGTAGTAATATGAATACTGAATAGGTTACGTTAGCTTACGTAGAACAGTTTGGTGGTGTATTCAAAAATCAAACATTATATTTTTAAATCCAGAAAATATAAATCCTACTTTAGAATATCCTACTCTACAGTTGATATGAAGTTTAAATTATATGGTGTCTCATTTTAAGCAAAATTGTTTGCAGGGTTATAATTCGATCCCCAACCAAGTTTATGTCTATGCAGGCCTTTGTTTTTATGTATTGCTTTTTTACTAAATTCATATTTTTCCACTACCAGGCGTCCAGGTAAAACAATTATCGTGGATGGGAAACCATGTCTTAACCTCGCTTCTATGAATTTCCTGGGTCTTCTGGGGAATGAGCGGGTGGCTGAGAAATCGTCGGCCTCAATTCGAAAGTATGGGGTGGGAGCCTGTGGTCCCAGAGCTTTCTATGGGACAGTTGGTAAGTTAAACAATTTGTTTGTAAAATCAGGTTGGTCATTTGATTCCCGAAATTAAAGTAGGCTTGACACATGTCTTATTATTGCCTGGTATTGGGATATACATGTCATTTATGACCTATTTGTACCTGGTTCGTTACCCTTGCTATTTTCTGTGCATTTGTGTCCACACAACCAAACTAAAACATACATCTTGGTGGTTGTACCTTGCATAATAACCAAGTCAAACTTTAATCTTAAATGGTACCATACATTGCTAAAATTTACCCCAATTTGTGGGAAATTTGGTTATGAGTGGTATTTCCACAATGTAACTTAAAAAATGTTCTCAGACGTCCATGTTGAACTGGAAGATAGGTTGGCAGAATACATGGGCACAGAGCGAGCTATTAGTTATGCTTATGGCTTCGCTACAATTGCCAGTGCCATTCCAGCGTATGCAAAAAGGGGGGACATTATATTTGTGTGAGTACCAACAATTTTTGAGTTTGCAATTCGCTTACATTTACCCCAAATACAAGTGAATCACCAAGTTTTACCCCAAGTATGAGTATTGTATAACACTTATTTTCACCTCAAGTACAAGTAGACCAATTATCTCAAGTAGGATTACAAACATCAATTTTAAACCTAAGCCAATAATCTCACATGTGCTATAGCGTAGGTGTTGCAGGTTCACACTGACCACCATGGGTGTTGGATCTGACGGTATGCGTAGTCGTGTCTTTGATTTCCACAAAATGTTAATCATTTGCCTTCTTGATTTCTGATTCTAACATTTCTTGTGTTGCTAGCACAGCATGTTTGAGTAATCAAATAGTAGTTTATAGACATTTTGTCTTCTCTTAACCCGTGCTCTGCCCTGTAGTCGGTTGTCACTGAGACTGACGAAGATTCTGGGCACAAATCCAAATAATTGCTAGACACTACAACTGTAGTTGTCGGAAAATGCAGAAAGCGCGACATCTATGTCTGCATCCCCATGGAATATGATTGGAACAAATCCTGTTGTATAATTTGTGCCCAGAATCTCTCAAAATGCCCAAAAAACTCAAAAATTCAAAGTCCCTTGGTTGTGCCAGACTTTTTTCCATCGTCTGCAACAAATGTATTAAGCTATATATCCTGGTCTTAATATTTTGTCTTGGACCAGCTTAGTAGTCTAAAAGTTAATGAAAGATTAAGCAAAGATGTGTGTTTGGTTAGATTTTCAAATTTTCCCACACAGCTCCGCGGTATCGTAAGATGTTTCCACACTTTATCCCATTCTTTTGTTCAATCAGGTTGTATAGAACCAGTAAATATAACAACTTAGCGTGATTATTAATCTGTAGTCCTGTATTCATGTTGTTTATTAACATGCATAAAACATCTTAGCAGAAAATAATCTCAGTTACAGTGGATGCCGCTTAATGTGATCACATTTGTTAACACCAAAAATGATAACAATAACTGATTGACAACATTAACCGAAAAAATGAAAATTGCCATTTTATCGTTCAATAGGTGTCGCAAGAAATATATTTAAATATTATACAACTGTAAACAAAATATTTGAATGCCCTTTATTGCCCGAACAATAAGACTAACCAAAATTAAGTCAGCTTTTCGATTTCCTTTTTTTAAACTCACTAGATTAAAGCTTGCTGCGAAATTATCACCCAGTTCATTTGCTCTTTCATCGTCCCGACAATTCTAGTTTCAATGTTTATAGGTTTCTCAGGTGGCTAATCGTCAAAGCTTGGCATTTATGTTAGAAGTTAACAAAATTAGTCTCTACGTTTGGGAAAAAATTGATAACAATAACCGATATACTGATTACAGTAAGCGGCATATTTGTAATGCATATTGTACGTTCGGGCGGGATCAGGAATTCTGATAATATTACCTGATTGATAACATTATCCGTGATTACATTAAGCGACATCCACTGTATTGGTAGCCTGTTGTTTGCATAAAATGTTGCAAACTAGGCCTACTAAACTAAATTTGAACTGAACAAATACTACAGGGATGAAGCTGTGTGCTTCGCGATACAGAAAGGTCTTCATGCTTCAAGAAGCAATTTGGTTTATTTCCGACACAACGATTTGAATGACTTGGAAGAAAAGCTTAAACTTCAGGAAAAACAAGACAAAAAGGTTACAATATGACACATGTTTTTTATTTAATCACTGAAGAATACGTTCATGGTCGGAAAAATCTTGTGTATTTCTTAAAGTGTTTTGACTAGAAATTGTGCTTTCGTTTGTTTCAATTGACATGGAGGATTCTTCTTCACATATAAATAAGTTTTGTATTTTTTCATTTTAAGCATTTGGTATTGTCTGTTTTCTTTATCTACATAGCTGACCAAAATGAATTTTATTCCTCAGGACCCGAAAAAGGCTTCAGTGACGCGTAAGTTCATGGTGGTGGAGGGGTTGTACATGAACACGGGGCAAATATGCGATCTACCCCGTCTTGTCGAACTGAAATATAAATATAAAGTCCGACTGTTTGTTGAGGAGTCTCTGTCGTTTGGTGTGCTGGGTGATACTGGGAGAGGAGTCACTGAGCATTTCAATATCCCAGTAAGTTGTGTCTCTTAGAACAGCAATCCATGTAAGTGTCTTTTAACAAAGTGTTTGCTTATATGTTATTGTAATGTTACAGTAAGGCTAAGCTAGCTATTTTTTGGATGTTTGGTAGAAATATCTATAAATAAAACTAATATTTGAGTCCTGGTATGATGTCTCTTTAATTATTTAGTATGCACAGGAACCATAAAAAAACCCACTTCTTTTTTTATGATCGTGATCGCGAAAAATCACTTTTGGTGCAGCACTACTTTTTAAAAAGTCTTATTTACCAACAGTCACAATATTTTTTTTTGATTTAAGATAGAAAAAGTGGATCTGGTTGTTGGTAGTTTGGAGTATGCTCTTGCATCCATCGGCGGGTTTTGTTGCGGCCGTGGGTACGTGGTTGACCACCAGCGGCTGTCTGGACACGGCTATGTCTTCTCCGCTTCACTTCCCCCCCTTCTAGCCCGTGCTGCTGTCGAAGGACTCAATATAATGCAGGATGATCCAGGTAGATATTTGATGCAAATGTGGCCAAATAGTGGTCTACGAATGTGTATGTGTGTGCAAGTACCTAAATTACCCCCGTTCTATCTGGATACATGCATAACATTGGATGTCAAGGTAATTCACCTTTAAAGCCTGTATTCCTGTTCCAAATGTGCCTGAGAAAAGCTCCTACTAATGTCAGTTGTTATAACACAGATTACCTTGTGACCACAACCAAGTTGTCAGGGTTATCGTAATATGTTTGATGATGCATTTTTTTTATTTGATTTCACTGGACTGTGGCAAGGATGCTTTGGCCTTGCCATACAACTGCATAGACAGTGATCAGTTCAGTAAATTAAGTTTGTATTTCCTCGACTATGGGACTGAACGGCTAATATCAAAAAACAACTAATACAATCACCTTTAAACAGAACTTTCCCAACATATTGAGTTGGTGCAGTTAATCCATGACATATTTTACTATTTATAGGGATATTTTCAAGGATCCGTGGCAAAGGACAACTTATGCAGGAACTGTTAAAAGAGTAAGTTTACATACCCATACCAGCGCTGTGGATAAATGTAAATGTTCATGTTTACTGAATTTTACAACATTTGAAATTGTAGGAACAGGTTTGAATTGTATTGCTGGCTTAAACAAATATATGATACAGCAGAATATATACTCCTAATTATAATTCTGCCTTGCTAGCCCTAACACTAACAGTTTTACTATGTCCGCTTCCAATACTAAATAGCCATTAATGGCTCCAATTGTGACAGTCGGTTAGCAATGTCATATTTTTAGGATAATTTCCCTTTTTCCCGAAAAGATTCAATCAATCTTTATATATCTGAACATAAATCAATCATGTTAGACCAACTTATATTAGACCGTCCTGCTTAGAGTAACCTGTAAAACTGTTGTTATCAATTTAATTTTTGCGTTTTTCTGAGATCTCGTATTCATATTATCCAGTATTCCGGAGATTGAGGTCACTGGATACGAGCAATCCCCTTCATTCCACATTCGAAGGAAGAATTCAACTGATCGATCGGAAAACCTCAAGTTTCTAAAACTCCTAGTTGAACAGGTAACTTGCTTTGCACTTCTGCCACTCTGGTAGTGCTGTAGCAAAATATGATGTTTGTAAATTAAAAAGGTGGCGGATTCGATCCTTACTCTTCACACTTAATTCATCGTTGTGTCCCAAATCGAAGCACATAAAGAATGTTTCTTTGACCGAGTGAAATTAAATGTTTTATTTAAGATGTTCTTGCAGTGTAACACACCCTGAGTGATCTGATTGTGTGCTTGAATTATTAACTTTCGTTTCCAAAATTTAGCGGATTGTCATATTCCTGTGAGGTATAGGATACCAAAGTTTATACTGTGCAAAAAGTGAGATAGTAACAGACACGAAAACTGGTAAAATGTTAATAATGTTTGTAATTGACCCATTTGAATCCACTGGACAGGACAAACACTATTAAGTGATAAGAACAGGAAGTGATTAGTTTGAAGATGTAACAAGGCACCCTCGCAGCTGGACCTATACGTTATTCATATTTGGCATAAATGATGCATATGTTTGTGGCAATGTTTTGTTAGTGGTAGTATTCAATTATTCAAGCTTTAAAAGCTTAAAGAGACTGAAATGTCTTAAGAGGTGTAATGTGTAAGGTATATCAGCATTATAAGAATATTGTTTATTAGTTTCTAAATGTCCTAATCATTCTCGATTTTAGTATTTATTCATAATTACAGTAATATTTTGAGTTTAAATCTACTTACAAGTTTAATATTATCTCTGGTGAGTTAGTGGACTGTGCTAGTAATAAAGATTAACTAGATGGCTCAGGTATAGAGTCTCAGTCTCTTTAGTTATAATCTGTAGACATCACTTCGTCTGTTTTCTTATTGTTTTAAATAAAAGTTGCTGTCACAAAGTAACAATGTGTGTTGAGCGCATTAGGTCAAAGTTCGACAATTATCAAGGTCAAAGTTCGCCAATAGGTCAAATTAGGTCAAAGTTCGATTATGACCAATGCCACACCAACCCTTGTTATTTATTCGATCCTGTTCTAAGTTGAATGATTTTTATTTATAATAATTGTTTTTTTTGACAAACAGTCAAACATTAGAATTATTTATTTAAATTAAAAAATCAACTGTCAGAAGAGTTCTTTTTCCATTGCATTAGCATTAATAATAACCCAGTATTGTTGCACAGTGTTTCGAGAACGAGGTGTGCATCTCGATAGCAAGCCGACTGGCCCACGAGGAACATGTGAGCGATTGGAACGCAAGTGTGCGGGTGGCTGTGTCAGTGGAGATGGATGAAAAGGATCTGAAAAAGGCAGCCGAAGTCATTAAGCAAGCCGCTCAACATGCAGAGCTTCAGATGACACATTAGAAGATTGACTGCAACACTGCTTGATATTCCATATTGATATATTTCTATATATTTGGTGCATTTAAAAAATTGGATCCTATCAGCAAACCTTGTACCAGAACCTCTTTAAATTTAGTTGGTATCAAAGATATTTCTACTTTGTATATTTAAACTTAATTTTGATTTGCCTATGTTGAGATTTCGATAGCCTGTTTCTAATATTTCTTTGGTTTTTGTAAAATTTGATGATTTAAAGCCATAATTGCATCACTCCCATGTTAATCCATGTAATCCAACCATTAATCCTGCTATAATTAATAAACAAAAGCTAATTTTTCACATGTACTTAAAAAAACGAAAGCTAATTTTTCACATATACTTAAAAAACGAAAGCTAATTTTTCACATATGCATTTGCTGATTTTTTTCAACGAATTTTGAACTTTGTGCAAACCATTTAAACTGTGCCTATTTTCAACGTGCTCGTAGACAAGTTTCTTTTTCCTAAAGTGCTCTATTGCGCAAATGTAATTTAAGTTAGTTGTGATTGTTCATTGCTGCATGTAGCCTATTCACACTTTTAGTTACATTAACGTACTCGTTTACACAGAGATAGGTTAAGAACTGAATAATGGATAGTACTGAATGGGTGGTGGCTCAATCAATTCATTCTGCTTTGCAGGTTAGAATATTCTTAGAAATCGCAGTTTACTATTTTTACAAATTACTTTATTGTAATTTTAATTTTTGAAAATTTATTGTTTTTTATTTAATTTTGGAACATTAGTTTATTGGTATTTTAGTTTTTAAAAATTACTTAATAGTATGTAACATGTAATTTTAGTTAAATGCTAAGTTTATTATATGTAGGTTAGTATTGGAAATAAAATGGGCACTATCACACAAACAATCGTCAAATAACCCACTGTCCAGTTACAAGAGCTGCAGTATATTGTACATGATTGTGATGTTCTTAATATCAGTATTTTAGTTCAACCCATAACTCAACTAGGGATTTTTACAATGTCTCATGAGTGCCTTGTTTAAAGACAAAACTGTATATCTTTTTATTTTTCCAATGTGTAAGAATGGAACCATGAAGTTAAATTTCCATGTTAAGCCCTGCGCCTTAGCCATATCCTTAGTATGTAACTAACAAGCTCATTCTAACATCACAGGCACCACTGTACCACTACATATTGGAAGGGTTGTTGATCGTTTGGATTATCCGACTTCTGTTCTTCAAAAGCTACAACATCGAGTCGAAATCGCCACTCACAGAGCAGGAGAAAGATGAATTGGTCAAGGATTGGAAGCCAGAACCACTTGTTCCTCCTCTTGAAGAAACTAAATCCCGTTCGACTCCGTACAGAGTAGTTTCCGGGTATGTGGTTTGTTTCACTAATTTTTGCATAATTCCGCAATTTTGCGCGGATACCTGACTGCATTAATTTTTTTTATAATATGTTTTTTATATAATTTTTCTAAATTTTGTGATAAAGCACTGTTTCCTAAAGCACGTATGTGTAACTAGGAATTGGTTTATCCAGTGTCGTTTTTTTCTTTCTTTTCCCATTTTTCTCAATTTTAATATGTGTGTGGCTGTACGAATCCAGTATTTTTTTCAAGTTTAACTAAAAAAAGTTAAAACTTTTTGATGTTAAACTAGAACTTTCATTCTAAAATCAAGTTTTATTTCTAGTAGAAAATGATTAAAATGATTAGGATTCAATTCGAAATTAACTCATAATTAGAAGAGTTTTATAATTTTTGAGTTACACCCTAATATTAACATATTCATTCTTTCGTATGCAAAATCTGTTTAAAACACTTTATTCCAGGAGGCCAGGCAAGGATATCGTTGTGAATGGAATGCAATGTAAAAACTTTGCTTCCTTAAATTTCCTTGGGTTTGCGGAAAATGCTCGAATTATTAACTCTGCAAGTGGGTGTGTCTCAAAATATGGGGTCGGTTCATGTGGGCCTAGAGGGTTCTACGGGACTTTCGGTAAGTTGATGGGTGATTTTCAACTTAAATTTTCCTCTGGGTATCTAATTACTTGTACCTAGAGCTAAGCAATGTACTTGGGGTATTCGTTTTACAATGTCACATCATCATTCACCCCACAAACACGTCGTATGAAAGTTATTTTCAATAAATGCAGCAGATGGACAAATGGATTTAATATGGACAATCGATTAAATATGAATTCTGCAAATGTTACAGCTTAATATCTTTTGCCACTTTTGGTGCAATCAGTGAACCATAGTTTTATTTGAAATGTATGTTTTTTTTTTAATAAATTAGCAATGTTTTATATTGGATATCACAACTATCTTCTGCTAGTGGTATACACCGTAAATAAGCTGTACTTACATATAATCCATAACACAACGTAATTATGTAACTTTTATACAATCCAACTTTTTGTGTGGACTTGATAACTTTGTCCTATAAGCCAGGTCGCATGCATCCATTATTCCCTACAAGCCCGAAATACCATTGAAAGTCATAATCTTGTGAAATACATTCACTTTCACATAATCCAACACTCATGCCCCAGATGTGCATTTGGATTTGGAGAAACGAATCGCAGAGTTTACCGGCACAGAATGCGCTATCATCTACTCGTACGGATTTGCCACAGTAGCCAGCGCGATACCAGCGTACTCTAAAAGAGGAGACGTTTTATTTGTGTAAGTTGTTTATGCACTAGTTGGATTTTCTTGCCAGTTTAGTGATATCTATATCTTTTATTTTCATAGTTATATAAATATAGACAAAAATAATACTTTGTGTGGGAAAATGTAATGGGTAATTGAAAACTGTACATCTTACTAAACTTTTGTGTATGATTTAAAAATTTATTTACTACCCTTATTTTTTGTAAACATATTACTAATGTATAATCATAATAATTGCACAAATAGAATTTTACTAAAAATAGTGAATTTAAAGAAATGTGCCAAGTTTTACAATTAAATAAAAACTAATTGCTGGTGTCAACCACTGAAGTTGGAAACAAGTGTCCCTTTTTCTTTATAATTTGCTGCTAAACGTTGGACTGATTGTTGCAGAGATGAAGCCAGTTGCTTTGCGATACAGAAAGGAGTTCACGCGTCTCGCAGCAAAGTTATTTACTTCAAACACAACGACATGGACGACTTGGAAAGCAAGTTGAAACAGCAGGAAATTATGGAGGGGAAAGTAAGTTTGGTTTGAAGCTTACTTTGTGTGTGATAAGAAAACTTCACACTATTTGACTCTTCAATACAAACCAATGTCTATTTGTGATTTTAGTAGAACACATTTTTAAACTCTCGAAATACAGTTAAATATGATTTCTAATCAGAAACCATCATCAGAATGTCTAGGATTATGTTAAGTAGTCAGCACAATATCAATTACTAGGTTGTGCATGCTTTATGTTTAATTTGTGGATATTACAACAAAGCAATCATGTCATGCTTTTAAATATTTGATATGATAATTAGAGTTTTTGATTGACCCATTTGGATTCACTGGTTGGAGGAAATTTTTTCGGAGTGCCGTGCTTAAATACACAATCGTGCAAAAAGTGGTGAGGGTAAAGATAGAACCAGGAATCCTGACCTCAGTCCTTATCCCCAAGACCAGTTTTCTCACTTACTTCCATTGTAATTTCCATCAGGACGCGAAGAAATCAAAAGTGACGCGTAAGTTCATGGTGGTGGAGGGGTTGTACATGAACACGGGGCAAATATGCGATCTACCCCGTCTTGTCGAACTGAAATATAAATATAAAGTTCGACTGTTTGTTGAGGAGTCTCTGTCGTTTGGTGTGCTGGGTGATACTGGGAGAGGAGTCACTGAGCATTTCAATATCCCTGTAAGTTGTGTCTTTTGGCATATCATCATAATAAGCATAATTCAAACAAAAACTGTGTATGTGTGGGTGATTATTCTATCCATGATGTCATAATGAAAAATCACCTTTAAAGTGAGCTCTTTGCCTTTCCTAGAAGAATTGCAACTTTGATTGTGGAACTTTTTTTTTAATGTGGCATGTGACATTTTGCGACTCACTTTTTATGTTTTTAGTCTCTTATTCACACCATTGATAAACTTTGTATAATGTGGCATGTGACATTTTGCGATTCACTTTTTTCGTTTTTATTCTCGTATTCACAACATTGACAAACTTTGTATGCAGGTGGAGAAAGTGGATATGATTTGTGGGAGCTTGGAATATTCCCTTGCTTCCACTGGAGGCTTTTGTTGCGGCAGTGAATACATAATCACACATCAGCGACTCAGCGGGTTGGGTTACGTGTTCTCTGCCTCTCTACCTCCCCTGCTGGCTCGTGCCGCCATTGAAGCGATCGACATCATGCAAGAACAACACGGTGAGTGTGGGTTGCTCGGATTCTACTGCAAATATGTTTCAAGAATAAGTATCAAACAAATTTTTGAGGTTAAAACAAAAACATGGCATGAGGGATTACATGTCTAGGACTGTGGATTTTAACAACAGAGAGCCCCAAGTGGTGCAGGACGCGTTTTAGGAAGTACCTAACAGGAAATCACTGAAAACTTTAGAATTTCAATGATGGATAAATTACAATTTTTAAAATGATTTTCTGTATATCCTTGCTTATTAAAATAGGCTCAAATCTTTTGCTTAATTACCCATTATGATCGTCCGGCCTGTTGGTGTAGCGGTTAAGGTTTCAGGTGCAAAACTGGTCGCTTGGTAGTCGGTTGTGTCCTTGAACAAGGCACTTTGCGGATATTGCCTACACCCAGCGGATTAATGGGTTCTACCAAATTAAAGGAACATGTATCATATACAACACACTGCAATAGCTCCGGTAACCTGACGGTAGGCACGAGGTGATCTAACCCTTTGGTTTTCCCATTCACGGGGATAAAAGTGAATATCATATCCTATCCTCCTATCCTATGTGATTAGTAATGTCGGCGATTGCTTAAAGTACACCAAAGGGGTTCTTAGGACAAAAAGGTCAAGAATTACCAGGATAAAACCCTGACCGGTTTGGATTGGCTAGGTTTTTGAGTAAGAACTAAACGTACATTGCCTTGATTTCTTTGGATTGTCAAAAAACCTTTTACCTGTTGGCATGATGGTATTCCCATGATATTGTGATAACGACCATGTTATGACAACTGTTGCTGCTATACACACTGAATAAACATGTGTATTCTATACACCTTCTGTTATGTGAAGTCATTGGTAAATATATTTACCACCACATGTCCCATCGTTGGCATGATGATATGCTATACAAATAAGTACATCTTATCTGACAAATTTGATTAGTCCTACCTCAGTAGAATCCCTAACATGACAATATTCGATACTGAACCATAATGACAATGACTCTTTGTGTAGATCTCTTTTCTCAACTGAAATCTAAGGCCGTCAAGTTCCAGAATCTCATTAGAAAGTAAGTATCTGTATAGCCTATAGGTAAAGGAATAATACACCCGTACTTCTGAATTGGGGGGTATTTTTTTGGACATACAGATTTCAATAGTTTTTCTAGTTCCAACTTGATCATAGTGTTTTCCATTTATTGCAATCACCACAGAAAAACTGTTTTATTTTCACAAATATCAGGCCATGTAGTATTCTAAGCGCCACTTTGCTATGGTCTCCCTGAATCACCAAGTATGCCTCGAACTCGAATCAGTGAATTGAAAAAGATCATTCAAAATAGCTCATAAATATAAACTGTGGACACACGTTTTAATAAAATACCTGCTATGCACCCTTTATCGTCCCTGAGTATGCACTCCCGTGTTATTTATAACACCCTTTGTTGTCACCGACAATAAACACTAGTATGCAATTCCTTGTTATAATGTCCTTTTGCTCCACCCCTGAAAAACCTGATTATCCAGTTCTAAACCCATGACATCAGGGGTGGGCAACTTCTCTAGTCAGCGGACCAGATGTGGGAAAATAAGGTTTTTGGTGGGCCGGATTATTATATAAATAGTATTTAATATCTTAATTATAGGGTATGGTTAGATACAGTCTTCGGGCACACCGCTTACAGGGTACTGGCCAGTCAAAAACCGTTCATGGGCTAGACCCGGCCCGCAGGCTGTATGTTGCCAATGGCCACATTACATGCAACTTAAACTTGACGTAAACAATGCACCAACAGGATTACATCGATTGAAGTTGTTGGAAACCCGGAATCAACCCGTCTTCCATATCAGAAGAAAGAACTCCGTTTCAAATGAAGAGGATCTCAAATTTCTCAACAGCATAGTAGAGAAGGTTTGTATAATGTTAAGCTCTGTTTCTGTTTGTATTTACCTGCACAATTGTAAAGGCAAGTCTTTATCAACTTTAAACTACCCTTTGTTATTTCCGTTTTATATGAGACGATATTTGTAACAATTAAAAAACAATGCACAGTTAGTCTCGTCTGTGATCTTAAGGCACTGTGTGATGCAAAAGTTATTTTGCTTAAATATGGATATCGAGCCAATTATTTTCGGATATATATTTTCACATGTATTACCAACACAAAAACCAGGGTTTTCCACTATTTGTTGCACAAAAGAACAGTTTCAAATCAATTTAGATCAATCGTTAGGAACGTTCTTATGTAGGTTGTAAAGATGTCTATATGACATAGAGTTCTTTTCCAACACACCAACCCTTATCTTACTACTACAGAGCTGTGAAATGGGAGTCTGCCTGACGGTCGCAAGCCGATTAGACCACGCCGAGTATAAACAGGATTGGCCCCCAAGTATCAGAGTATCCGTCTCAATCAACATGAGCCAGGAGGAACTTGAAAGTTCCACTGATGTCATATCCCAAGCTGTAAATCACGCAATCTCTTGTAGTTAATGTGAATCGTATACTACTGTATCTCACACCAGAAAATAAGTATTTTTTTGTATTCTGTTTCGACTAGGTTTAGTAATAACAACTTATGTACATTACAACCTCAAAGTGTCAATCTAGTATTACCACAATGTCATAGATTCGGTTAAGTTTTTCTATTTTGTAATAGATGTATAAATTCTAGGTACCCTTAATTGATGTTGCATATTTTTACTCCCCTAGTTTCTTTGTCGTAATTATGCAACCCTTAATTCGTTTTGTTTAATCGCTTTTGTATTTTAGCAATTCGTGTTAATGGAGCCTTGCCAAAAAGTATTCTAACACTAATGAACTCACTAATTGTCACAGTACTAACGCTTTGATGCGTCGTCGTATGCAACTTTAAGCATTATTTTGCCTTCGCATATGCACCAAATGCAAATAATCTTAATTTTTTTTAATGCAAATTGTGTTTGTATATATTAGTTTAATCAATGAATGCAACTTTTTTTGTTCCCAGTTTCATACAACACAATCTTCTGCTTTGTACAAAAGTGCCTTTTGTGATATGGTTGAACTAATTTGAATCACTTTCATACGTTTTTAAGATGTTTACCTTCCACTGGATCCATACACATACTCCACATTTTTACAGCACTGGTTTGCTTTTCTTGCTTTCTTATATTTCTACCTATACATTTATAATCATTTGCGGTTTTCGATATCCCCACTTTCTATATCCCCATTGTATAGATTTTTTTGTAGTCTTATTTTAAATAGGAAAGAAAATACAAAATTGATACAAGATTGGTTTGCTTCTGTAATACTCTGCATAAATGAAAATCACATTGCATGTACCGATAAAATGATTATAAAAAAAATTTGTACAACATAGGAAGTCATTTGAAGCACTGTACTAGTAACATCATAGTTTAAGAAGGTCAAGTTGTTTTACCTTACATAATTCTGCACACATATCCACATTTTTGCAACACCTTTCTTATATTCCTACCTATACATGTATACTCATTTGCTGTTTTCTATATCGCTGTAACCACATTTAATTTGTAAAGAAAATAAAGAATTGGTATTAGAATGTTAGTAATACTCATAAATGTAAATACAATTTGATAAAACGATTACAAAATAAATTAAAATTTCATTGGATAGAATAAAACACCCTTGTTTATCCTCCGGGATAGGTATTAAAATCCAGGCATTCAACCAGAATACTATGCACCCACAGTGTTGCGTACAATACGAGACATTGCTCTTTTTTCAACCGAATAATTTCATGGGTCAAGCAACGTCCATTAAGTGACTTTCCAAAGACGCATCAGATATGCTAGCGCTGGGTTTCGATCCAACAACATTTCAATGGATGATCTGTTCCGATGCGCCTATATGAAGTCAAGGATACAATCCCCCATCACCATCCAGACGCACCGGATCCTTTATTTCGGAGGTCGGAAAAAGCGTGGATGTGTGATCCATGGTTCTTGATCCCGTTAACTGATGAGCGATGGCCCTGTGGTTCATCAGCCATCTGGGATTGAGACTTCATTAATGGAGCAAACTATGAAGATAAAACTTGATCTGTTGGAATGTTGGGTTACTGGAACTATTACAGTGTGTTATGTACTACACATAAATAAGAGATCTAAAGATATTTTGCTTAAGTCATAATTAACTGGATTTAAAAAAAACATTTACCAGCTGCTAAGGTGGGTAAGCCAAGCAAAATATTGCAAAGTGTATGTATGTTGTGATTTCCAGCATACATTTGAGCAACAATTTCGAACACAAATTCAGTTCTCATTTTTTGATTTATAACTTGAACAAAATTTAGTAGGTCTTATTATATTATAAAAAAACTGCAATAGCTTCAGTACCAATGTGGGCACGGGGTAATTTGACAATTGCCGATGAAATAATGCACCCCACAGTTCAAACATGTTTACCCTACATCCCATCCTTACATTATGTCCAAGAGCTCGCAGGTCATCTAACACAGATTCCTTGAAATCTGCTTCATAATTGATGACGTCGGGAAACAGTTGGTTGTGCAAGCGAGGCTGACGAATCGCCTCATCGAAGTCACTTGTACCAAAGTACAACAACCTAAATACAAAGAAATAGGAGTTACAGCATCAACACTAAAAATTACTTGAATGTGCCTAAAATTGCTTTGTGCAGTTATTTTACATGCAAACAATAATTCCAACAGTGCTTTTGCAGGATTACACTAAATGACAACTTCTGTGGAGAGCTATGTTTAACAGTGGTCAGTAGGAACACTGTTTACTTTGTTTATTAACATGTATAAAAATGAGGGTCCATCTTGCGCTTGCAGTGCATAATAAATGTAAACATAGACGGGTTTACCTGCCCTCAGGTGTAAAAAACTCATTGCAACATGTTTGAAATACAAGTTACTGTTATTCCAAGCCATATTAACTAGAGTATTTTATTTTTACCCAAGTTTTAGACCACAACTTTATATGATGTGATGTGTATTCAGTGTAAATACTAGGAAAGCAGTTTAGTCCCGGCCATATAAACCTTCATATTTGCACATTTATCCTTTTCCTTCAAAGAGTTAAACTGCAGTTATGTGCAACTTCTCAATGTTTCCTCTACATACATACCTACCTACATTAGAACATTTTTCAAAGCATAAATCTTACTTGAGCAATGAAATGGTCACTGCAGTTGGGATGTGCTTTCCGCCAGCTGCACCGAAAATGTAAACAACTTCGTTCGTGGTGGAATCGACCAGTACACAAGGGGACATCGATGATTGAGGGCGTTTTCCAGCCTCCACCATGTTTGCTCCCATCCCTGGGGTCGTGAAGTCTCCCATCTCATTGTTGAAGAGCACACCTGTGCTGGAGGAGAACACAAACGATCCGAAGTGGTAGTTGATGGTGGACGTGACCGACACTGCATCCCCATCTGGACTTAGAACCGACAGATGTGAAGTTGATGAAGTATGTGTGTTCGAATTGTGCTCAGCCGCACCGTAATATATAGTGTCGGTAAAAGTACGGTCATCCAGGACTTTGCGAGTGATATTCAATATGCCGGACTGCGAGAGGGTGTCAGTCACCGCTTGATTTGCGTTTGGAGCAAAATCCGGATCTCCGAAATGCGCGGCGTGTCCGAACGCGTGCTTAAACGACTCGACTGTGCGGTGCCAGTACAGAGAATTATTCGATTTGAAAAGCTGAGGGTTGATGTTGTAACTATCCATGACCAGCATTATTATGCTTAGTATCGGTCCACCTGACGGTAAGGGTGGGACTATGAGGGTGAGGCCAGAGTTTGCCAGCGCAACTTTCAACGGAGTCCTCTCTTTTACTTTATAATTGGCAAAGTCTGCTGCAATGACCTCACCTCCATTAAAGTTAATATCATGTACAAACTCATTAACTAGGGGGGATGTGTAGAACGCCTCAGCCCCATGATTCTTTACAGTTTCCAGAGTATCAGCAAGTTTGGCGTTTTTTACAACTTCACCTTCACTTTTAACCTCATCTCTCGCTTGGTTGCAGTACAGATCGCATAAGCCACTGTGTTTTAAAATAGAACTTTTATCCTCTTGCAGCTTGGTAGCGAATTCAGACGAAACGGCAAATCCGTTTCGTGCTTTTTCTATTGCAGGTACAAACAATCGAGACCAAGGCACACCACCACCATACTTCTTATATGCATAGCTGTAATGAAAACAACAAATAAGTTAGACAGTGGTAACTTAACATGGTTAAGGTTAATGTACTCCGGCGTGAGTGTAACTGCAATGTGACAATTTGTACAAGTACACGACACAACATACACTGCTTGAAAATGTAATACAATTGTACATTTTCTCTTTTTGATCTATTTTTTTAATGTTATTACTTGTCTATGTTGATTTAAATTTAAATATTATTTTGGGTTTATGCTTGGGCTAGTTGTTATTAGGTGTAATTTATTTTATTCTGTTCTTTTAGATAATATAACAGGAGCCAGGGGTGCTATTTTTACTAGAACTTTGAACTCTTTTGCCAGCAGAATCCAAGGCTTACCTATATCCTTTTAGTTCCCCTGGTACAGCAACCGACAAACCACCAGATGTGGAACTGTGGGTGTCGAACATGTCCCAAGTTGCGTTGCTCGGGGCGGTTTCCCTCGCATCTATTATCGTGGAAGACTTTGTGCTCTGGTTGTAAATGGTCATGAAGAATCCTCCACCTGTGTGAATAGGGATGTTAGCAAAACTTCAAATGTCACTTGATCATTGTAGTGTGATAATTAGAAAATTGGGACTTCAAAGAATGTTAGATTGTCAGAAAATTTGTGCACTTAGCCGGGATACCAAAGCTTCAGTGTGTTATATATATATTTACGAGTACGAGACATTTCTATAGTTTTTGTGTAGATCCAATCCAATAATACACTGGGTTTTAGGCCTGGCACAATCTGTCCTGTATAAGTAAATACGAATAAGCTGACTAGACAGATATGATAGTGCAGACTAGAAACTTTATAGAAATTATGAGTTAACTTACCGATGCCGCAGAAGTATGGCTCCACTACTCCTTGGCACAACAGCGTGGCAATCGCCGCATCAACTGCATTCCCTCCATCTTTTAGAACTTCCTTCCCAATATCAGAGCATTCCTTTTGCCCTGGTTATAACATATTGTGAGCGTGACAATAACAATCAGGATTTGGGTGGGTAAATGTGTGTTGGACACATGCATTACCCTCCTCACTAGAGCATGCATTTAATGAGTTACTTGAGCACACCTCCTTTAAACACACATGTTGCACTAAATGTTTATACATGGTAACATGTACCATAGATAATGTACGTATGTAAAAGTGTGATGTATTGGTTTGCATTACTGGTGTGATTTTTATTTTTCATTATCAGTTAACTTAAAATAAACTAATTTTGCAGAATTTTAATTCACACTAGGGGACTTTAGTAATGTATGTTGCATCATCACATCGTTCTACAAATAATGACTCTTCAGTATAAAAAGAGAGAGCTTATATAAGAGGTACATCTGTTCTCTGTGTGCCTTGATAATGCTTATTACCCAAAGCCATGACTAACATATTTGCGTAACATATGTTGGTAAACAGTGTTCCAAGGCAAACAATCTAAAAAACAGGAAACCAGACAAGTATGTCTAATGTTATTGTTAAGATAATACATTGAATTCGATTAAATTGTTTAATTAAGATTATGCCTTCTATTACATAAAACAAGGTACACAGTACTGTGATACTCTGTGATTTAGAGAAAAAATCCCATGCTCTTGACGTTTAAGAAAACATTTTTTAGTATTTTACTTTTTCAAACATGATTGCAGAGATTTGCTTTAGTGGCAATGTAGTTTAATATTCTGTTGTTTTTTTTCAATTATTTAAAGTCACCTTAAATTAGTATCATATATTGAATATTGATGCATGTTGAACCAAGATCTTTAGATTTACCAACCACCGTTATACAAAACCAATAAGACATGAATTCCAAATATACCTGCAGCCACAGCAGCGTGTTTAAACAGGTGGTGTTCTTCTGCATGGTTATGTGAATGGAACTGTGATGGAAGGTTTTTATTTCGTTGTAAATGATAAGGTCATGCTTTAAAATCTGATCCTACATGTTCAAATCAGCATGGTCTAGCCATTGTGTGCATATTGCTTAGCTCAAGCTTGCACCATCTTAAATTCACAACCACATATCCACACACTGTACTAGCTTCATTAACACATTACACTGGAAACTACCGGGTGTGTCATACCAACATATCAGATATCAGCTGTGATAACAGTGATAATAACCAGAGCTTTAGTGATAATAACCAGAATTGTGGTTCTTTTGTTATTGGCACAAAACTTAACAATGAGATAAAAACTCACACTAAACAGGTTCTTTCTTACCACTACTGTCGTCAAGCACAGTAAAATGTTTGGTGATTTTCCTTTTATTAATTATTTAATTTGTTAGTATTTCAATTTTTGTTGCTAATTCATCAAGCAATATTGCTGCTTTTCCCTTATTTAATTTATCATCATCATATTTGGGTTTTTAAAATCAAGTCAATAATTTCCTCTACTTATGAAGCTACTATAAAATCTAACAAAACTCACCGAATGAACTGGAAATCTACTGATTCCAAACCCAATCGCTATCAGGAAAAGAATAAACAATGATATCAACCGACAGATGCATTCAGTATTCCAAAAATTAATGGGATTATTCTGATAGAAGGATACCCTTCCATTCACTTTTGTTTGTTGAGCTACAAGTTGGAGTTCTACGACGTCTTCATCACTGTCGTTCGATACTCTCAAGTAATTTCCATTCATGGCTTCTTTAAGCACAAATTAATTTCAACTACATACTTAGCGCTGGAACAAAAAATATGGGATTTAGACGAACTAATTGTGAATATGAATAGCGAATATTAAACCTCGGGTCAAAGTATAAATGACAAAACCTAAGGCCAAAGTATTTATTTACACATAATATAAACTGATTGGTAATTATTACACTCATGGCAATGCATTCAACAATTTTTTCATCAATGAGTTTTCTATATTTGGAATTGAAATACGCTCTATCAGTAACTTGATTGTAGTGGTATACATATCATTGTCATGCATATTGCGTTTTTCCTTGTTCAACTCAGCGGTGATTTGGCAAAATTCATTGAGTAAATCCAACAGCAGAACGAATACAAAATCCTCCCCACGGTTAAGGTGGCCTGAAATTTTCAAAATCGCCAGAAAATCACAGGAATATTGGAAGAAATTAAACAGAATGAATTGGTGAATTGGGCGGGGTAACTCGCAACTGGATGCCACGATCGATTTGACAGCAATTGCATAATACTTTGTGTAAGTTGACCAGTTTTGCCCTGACATCCACTTAGCACAGCAAGCACTAGCAAGGACAACATTCACTCTGTGCAGAAGAAAGCACAGGCAGAGTGGAACTCTACAATCATCGAGATTGATAAACGGAAGAAATGGGAATTTGCTCAATGGAAACGGAACATGAAGCAAGAATTCTTGAAGAAGAGATTTCAAAATGTCAATTATTATCGTCCATTCATTTTCATTGCAGTTCGGAAGAATCTGCGCTAATGCTACAACTAAACCTGTGCTGAATAGTTCTTGCTCTTCAAGCGATAATGAGTCTAATCTTAGGAAAGAAATGGGCAAAAGACCAGGATCGATTAGTGTGCACTTTAACCACATTGTTAAAGCTGTCCCTTCAGCAGAACTGTCCACAAGGTCAACCGACAAATCACTTGGAATGTCACCAATTGTTTCTAATACTTTTGGTAACTGAACTTTATGAGCTTCATTATTACAAGTAATCGACCGTAGGTATAGTTGTGTGGACCAATGGAGACTGGATGTTATATGATCGAACCACACCAACAACTGCTTGGTGTCAGAGGAAGGGTTGGTGAACAAATGGGCTGCCGTTGAAACTAGATCAATCAAGCATTCAGAAACTTTGCATCTTAATTCCAAGCCCATCTTGGACAAAGACAACATTTTTGCAAATCCATACAGAAGACATAGGCAATCCAATAACTTCAGGTCTTCAGATGAAAATTGAAAGATTAGGCAGCTGAGTTTGACCGCAAATTCCATCGACACAGCATGATTGACATTTTTTCCAAATACACAAGGCAAAAGATACGTTTTCAATAAATCGTTGCACCAAATCAACACTAAACCAGCAGTATCTGCAAATTCGTTAAGCAGAGGCAATAAAACTTTGAGAAATGAGAGCATATTTTCATATTCAGTTTCATCATTGAACGTGTGCTCATCCAGAATATGATTCAAAAGTAAAGTTTCATCCCCACATAGCATTAGTCCTGTGATGTACTTGAACTTACAGAGGACCTGTGCTATTGCATTATGGTGATCGGCATTAGATAAAATCTCACATGCTAGTTTGTGCACTAGAAGTTTACTTGAAACAATCGCAAGGTCGCAAATTTCACCAGTCAGTTGTGCCACATCCTGCTGCCTCCCTGCCGTGGATGTAAATGTGTTGAACAAAACGTTCAGCTGTCTACGAAATTTTGTTTCCACAAAACCTCGTTGTTTTTCATCAAGTTTCAATTTAAACTCTAAATGAAAATCAGGATTGACTTTAATAAAAGCATCAAACAATTCCAGTTTAACATCGACTTGCATACTTTTAAAACTCTGAAGAAAATATTTATAAACTGTGTAAAATCTTTCATTGGTTAACAAGGTTACTTTTGGTTCATCTTTACCAAAGTTTTGCTCCAAAGAAGAATGTAACATTCTAAAAATACAGTGAATATGTTTAGGCTGACTGAAGCAACTTGGATATTGAGTAATGCAGTCCAAGCAAGTATCAACCATTTCAGATGGTATATCTCCACTCCCAAAGCCATGTAGGAGAAATTTGAAAGCTTCATCATGGCCCAATAGCTGGTATTTCACTCGATGGATATATTGCATAAGATTTCTATGTAGGTTGCTATGATCTTTCCTACTCTTTGTGCAAACTATATCGACCCAATACGAGCAAATTTGATTTAAATCCAAAATTAACTCGTCGGTAGCAGTAGCAGTACATTTTGTACCACAGTCAAAATCGAAAGACACAGTTTTAATATAACCCTGCACTTTGCACGCCAAGTTTGTAAATCCTTGAGGAACACGGATATTAGTCAGTGTTGATGCATTCAAGGACAGAGAATCAAGTATTTGGGTTTGTTGTTTTAAAGATAAACCCTCAATATTGTCACCGGTATTTACAAGGTCTGACAAAGTATCCGACATGACTTGGAGATTAAGATCTCGCAGTGACACGGAGTGAGCATAACCAGGTGGGTAGTATCTTCTTGTGTTTTGCAACATTCGGAAATCGGTGTTTGACAGTTTTGGATGATTAATACCCAATGTGGATATCAGCTTTTCAATCTTGACACACCACTTTCCAACATGGTCACCTTTTTCATTATGATGTAACAATGCATAAAGTTCATGAAGTGTTGTAAGCATTAAGTCAATAACAGTACCATGAAGGCATTTTTCAAGGGATTCCAAATAAATTTGCAGATTCGACAGAACAAGAGTAACATCATCACATGGTAAAGATGTAAATACATACTGAAGAAATCTTCGAGCCATGTCATGTTTAAAGCATATGTGAAATATTGTATTCCATTCAACGGAGCCAATTGATCTTGCTTCCCTGTCTATGTGACATGAGGCTTGCTTGTTTAGACCAGCTCGCAACAAAATGGAAGAAATTTTAATTTTCCACAAATCCGATTCTTCGTCCGACTGTTCATGATGTAATCCCCTCATGATGTCAGAAACCAAGTCATCTAGGGAATTCTGCTGCACTTTTCCAATAAAATTGTGCAGAAGCATTATTTCTGCAGAGGGATCCATAAAAACAGACAAATTGTGGACTAATACCGTAATATGACCCTAAATTCTGTTAAAGTGTAAAACAGTCATGTATTTGATATCGGAGAAGTTAAAGCTACAATACCAAGGTATTATGCAAAATATAGGATACGATATTTATGTTTATCCCCGTGAATGGGAAAACCACGGAGGTTAACACACAGGCAATCGTCAGATCAACTCGCGCACACCGTTGGGTCACCGGAGCTATCGCAGTGTGTTATATAATTGAGACATTCCTTTAATTAAGTAGAACCCATTAATCCGCTGCGGTTAGGCAATGTCTGTTAAGTGCCTTGACCAAGGACACAAAAACTAGCTAGCAACTAGTTTCGTACCTGCAACATTCCAGTTGAAAGGCACCGCACTAAACGGTTGACTCTAAATACACAGTGTGGGCATTGTTTAGGCAGTGTGGGCACACTTAAAACCCTAACCCTTACTATGGCACAATGCCCACACTACCTACTCACTGGGTAGTTAGAGGAACCGCACTAAACCATCATACTAACCGAGTAACCGGTGGGACAAACTACCAATTTTAATTTCACAACAACAGATGATATACACAACGCATGTACTTTCTAAATGCTTTAATTCATCGTATGAAATATTTGGAAATTAAGTCACCTACCTTGCCTTACACCTCACTTTATCCTGAAAATCATGCAGTTAGTATTTACATTTACAGTATTTCTAAAAATTAACGGATCAAGTAGTTTTCTTTACCTGGTTAAAAAGATAAGTTTTCATGTAAAGTAGAAATGGGATAAAAAAAGTATTGGTGTTCCAAGATTATTCATTATTAATAATACTATTTTAACTTTATTAAAACAAATCGCGCTTATATTTAGTTAAAAACAAAGTTTTTTTTTTAGTGTATTTTCTCTCAAATAACATTTGGTGCGGTATAAACAGTACTTAAAAAATAATTTCACCAAAGTACATATTTGCTAAGTAAGTGTTTGTTATTCAAAAGCTGGGCCCAAAATTAAACCGGGAAAGTTTTTTGCAAAGAATCTAGCCTACTCATTTCGTGCAGTAATATCTTTTATTCGTATGACTTACTTTATTCGTGTATAGATAGGTAAAATATTTTGTTACTATTTATATGGCATCGGTCAAGTGTGTTAATTAAACATTGGCCTCGGTCATTGGCAAGTGTGTTAGTAAAAAATATATTTAGTTCTTTCACACTAATCCTAATGCACGAAATGCATTGTAGTAAAAACATTGGCGGGCAAATTCCAAAAAAAATGACAGCTAAATCGAGTTGCTGAGATAACAAATATCTTACTGCAGTGACGTCTTACAAAGTCTACAGTTCCACGTACTACCTTGTTGCCAACTAACCGCGTCGCCGGTATATGCTTGCCACGGCGAGACTGCGCTTGGGGCGATCATTCAGAACGGTGTTGTCATACTCTAGCATGGCCGCAAAAAAACCGCAGATTGTTTTTGTCTTGGGAGGTCCTGGAGCTGGAAAGGGAACTCAGTGTGCGAAAATAGTGGAGGTAAAGATTAAATAGTGAAAGTATTTTACGTATTTTTGTAACTCTTGTGTAATAAAAAGTTATAAATGAATATTCTTTATAAATAACTCCTGTACCTGTACAGGGCTACAGGCTATTTAGATATTATCAGTAATGAAGATTGGTACGGTACTTCCCATCCCCTATTGTAGGGGAATTACCTTGGGTGCTCGCCAGATTACCTTGCCCATTAAACTGAAAGGAAAAACTACTCTGAATGATTGCATATTTTCCCAATTGTTAACCTATGAGTTTAGTGTTTCTATACTAGGATAGGATAGAATAGTATATTTATGTTTATCTCTGTCAATCGGAAAACCAAGGTGATTAATACACGGGCAATTGTCAGATCACCCACCAACGCTTTATTGGAGCTATTGTACTGTGTTAGATGAGATTTAATTGTTTCTTCAATGTCCATTGAGTGCCTTGCCCAATGACACAACCGACTAGCTACCGACCAGTTTCGAACCTGCAACCCTTTGCTAAAAGGCGACGTACTGACCCACCAGACTAATCTGTCAGACAATGCCTTATTATCAGCATATTGTGATGCATAACAACCTGTATCAGTTTTAATAAAACCCTGTGACTTGCGAAGCCAATTAGCAGAATGGCTGCAACCTAAATTTAAAAACCTAATGTTAAATTATTTGTTAACTTTAATTAATTACCTTTCGATATTCAGAAATTTGGCTACACCCATCTATCTGCTGGTGACTTGTTAAGAGCCGAGCGGAAAAATCCAGAATCGGAAGTTGGGAATTTGATTGAAACTTACATCACAGAGGGGAAGATTGTTCCAGTGAAAATAACTTGTGGCTTGCTAGAAAATGTGTGTTTTGCTGTTTGCTTGGACTGTGCTGCTGTTAGCACATACTTGGGTTGGTTCTGATAAATGTTAATTAATAAAAAGAACAAACACAGTTTTTCATCAATTGCCTTGTTAGTTAAAAGTTAAGTAAGTACCCTACAATGATGGAGATCCAGAGTTTGTTTCATTACCACCAAAATCAGTAACCATTCTTGATTTATTGTGTATTTATTTCATTCCTATTTCCTGTGCTTTTGGTATGTTAATTCCCCCTTGTATACCATACTACCAACTTCTACATTGTAGGCAATATCGTCCTCGGAAAACAACAAATTCCTGATCGATGGGTTTCCGAGGAACGAAGACAACTTGACTGGATGGTCTGATCAAATGGGGGACAAAGTTGAAGTGAAATTTGTACTTTACCTTGATTGTCCAAAAGAGGTGGTGATTTGTTTTAAAACAGTATTCTTAATTTTACACAGTAGCATGAGTATTCTTATACTAATCCCCTGTATAGAGGGACAATGTTATGGCTTTATCCTTCATGTATTGTAATCGAGGAATAATTTTTTTTGAGGAGTTAATTTCGAATTTTTAAGGAGTAAATTTCGTTTTTTTTGTCATTTTTGCTTTCCCCTGTATTTACGCCGATAACCCTCATAATACTAAAGTATAAAATGGGGAGGTTTCTTCCAACAGATATGCACTGAGAGGATATTGAATCGAGGGAAAACCAGCGGTCGAAGTGATGATAATGTGGAAAGCCTGCACAAGAGATTTGAAACATACGTCAATGAAACCATCCCTATTATTAAGCATTATGAAGCAGAAAACAAAGTTCGCCATGTATTAACAGAGGTGTCAGCAGACGAGGTAATATTAGATTCAACCTGTTTAACTAATTTGTATATTGTACTATGTGGTGAAATTTTAGTAGCTGTCACTTTTCTGCATTGTTGTGTTCCCAAAAAATATCGGATAATTAAAAAATTGAAGTATAAAGTCTAAAAAAAAAAATAATTAAAAAATTGAAGTCTTAATCGGATAATTAAAAATTGAAGTATGTGTCAAATACCAAGTGCACTACAATGGATGATATTGATTTACATGTTGTAACCTGGCAACCAGACATTTACATTTGTTGTAACCACCATTGTTGTGTATGATATGATACGATAATATCATATTCATGTTTTTTGGAAAAACCAGGGAGTTAACACACAAGCAATCGTCAGATTACTTCTCGACCATTGTTGGTTACCAGAGCTATTGCAGTGTGTTGTGTATGATAGAGACATTTTTTTAATTTAATAGAACCAATTAATCCGCTGGTTCAGGCAATGTCTGTTAAGTGCCTTGTCCATACAACTTACTAGCCAGTTTTGAGCATGCAACCCTTCGGTTGAAAGGCAACACATTTTAATCAATCAGACTAATCGGTCTGTCTAGTGAGTTAACACATAACTACTATCCTAAGTAGTTTTGAAGAAAGAAAGTTTGATTTCCATCAAAACTAATAAACCCAAGCTTCCACCCATCGTTCTTAACAATACAAACATTACCTTAATATAGTTGGTTGTTAATTACTTAAGAATATGCTGAGCTTCGGCAAACCGACTGTTAACATATGGCATTCTAAAATAAGCCTGCTTAGGCTGGGTGTCTTACATCTAAAGTGATTGTTTTAAACATGTTATTGTTAAAATTCTGATACCAGATTTCCCCCAAACTGGGCCAATTATCTACTGTGCACTTAAATAGCTAAATTTTTATTTGTTTGTTAGGCAGGAAGACAGGATGTAATCATCCTAGAAGGATGACAGTGTAACAATATACTTATTGAGTATTGTATTCATTGTATAATATCCGTCTTACAGCTGTACATTGTACATACAATATCTTACCCCCACAGGTGTTCGAACGTGTCAAGAAGCATTTTTCCTGATAGAAGACGCTCACAGAGCTTTTATAGTAGACTAATTATTCTGTATAATCATGTTGTTAGAAAGTTATGAAATACCGCACTGCACTATGATATAGAGCGCTATAGTGTGACTTGAATCCTATAACCCACAAGCTATTAAGAATTTTTATACCCGATCATGTATCTTTTGTATCAAGAACAAAGTGTTATTTGGGCATTTTAGATTTAATATATGGAAAGGCCGATAAAGTTTGCATGAGCCTACATTCCAAGCAGTTTTCTTATTCTATGTTCACCTTCTACATTCATACCTACAACCCAGTGTAGTAGGTCTGGCTACCCTGAAAACCTAGTGGAGCATACCCATTTCCGTTCATCTATGTGCATACCGAAGCAATAAGTTCCAAGTCTGGATTTTTCGTGTTTGAAGAATGGAATCAAAATAAGAGTTCCTTTCACAATTTCCAACAATTGTGCTGGACTGTAATCATGTTAACTTGATAATGGTATTATATGCATGCATGGTGCAAATAAATTAAAAATTACTGAACAAATTGTAATTGAACTTGTATAAATTAGGCCGGTGTGGTGATTTTCATAGGCTTGGAAAATGCCAGCAATCTAGATTAGTCCAAACAAACAATTTTCGAACATTCTAGAAAGACTAGGTATTCTGGTTCGTGCATCTGCAATAGGAAAAAAACCCTAACGAATTTTGCCTTGCGTGGGTAGTTTCTTTAAAACCACATCTATTTTGGTGGAAATATTTAAATGCTTTTTTTAACCGTGTTAAGTTTTAAACCCATACTAGGTTCGTCACTAGGACCGTTTTTAAGTATAATTTGGTATATGTATCGGTCGCGTTAACCATTTGGCCACACGACCGTACAACATGTAAATGCTGCGACAACCATCAAATCCGCTTCCTGGTGACCTGTATGGTTTTCAACTTCATTTTCATAATTTTTGTGAGGCACAAACGTCACAACCAATCTGCATAAATATAACCGGATCTTTGCTGCAACATCATGAGTATTTTACATTTGCTAGCCATCCACTTTCGGTTCTCTATTTATCTATTATTTATTTGTTTTAAAAATGTTTTGTTTTGTTCTTTTATTATTGTTATTTATGGTGCACTATTGCAGTGCTCCCTACACTCCTAAATAACTATTAAATCAAATTAATTGGTGTTTTGCAATCTCTGTGTTATAAATAGAATATTTAATTCATCCGGCCCGTTGGTCTAACGGTTAAGCGCGTCGCCTTTCAATCGAAAGGTTGGAGGTGCGAAACTGGTCGCTAGCTAGGTGGTTGTGTCCTTGGGCAAGACACTTTACGGACATTGTCTGAACCCAGAGGATTAATGGGTTCTACCAAATTGAAGGAACGTGTTTATCATATACAACACACTGCAATAGCTCCGGTAACCCGACGATGGGCGCGAGGTGATCCGACGATTGTCCGTGTGTTAACCCCCTTGGTTTTCCCATTCACGGGGATAAAGATGAATATCCTCCTCCTCCTCCTCCTAATTTAAATGTGCCCCGGTAAGTGTGCTTGAAACTAATAGTGTCCACTAGCATTCCACTCTGATCCACGCTTTCGGGTCACACCTTCTCCTAAAGCCGGCTCCCCCACAGTACTGGTCTTCATTAAATTTTATTTGCACATTATTGCTCTTTTGCTTAGATTTGGCGGCCGCGTCTACTATATTTATTTAATTATATCTTTTTTAAATGACGTTTTAACAACTGTTCGTTTCGCCGTCCTTATTTGTTCCTGTGCCGTGATTTGATTCGTTTTTCATTTTTTAATACTAGGGCAAAGTATGAATGAACCAAACTGAAACAAAACTAATACTAGATAGTGTCCAGTTTCGTATCTGTAACCCTTCGGTTGAAAGGCGACGCACTAAACCACCAGGCTAATCTGTTGGACAATTAACTAATCTTAATGCGTAATTATCGTTATTAAATACAGGATTGATAATAACAACGATATCAAAGAAACCTTATTCATAGAAAACTAGAGAGTGTCAACCACGTGTTTAACCACAACTATTTGTAGAACACATGTTGTAGGCCATATACTCATGCTACAGGGTCCCTAACCACTTTTTGTATTTTATACACTGTGTATGTAGTTTTTGTTTCTGCAAGCATAAACTCATGGGTCCCATATTTATCAAACCAAACTTCTTCTCCGTGTGTAGGTAAAAAAGAACAATCGTAATAGATTTACAAAGATTTCATCAAATGTTTTAAATTAAAGCTTTTTTTAAGTGCTGTATTGAAATGAAGCTAAATTCCTTAAACAGTTCAATTTAGTTTTTCATGGCTTTTCATGAGTCCGAAACATATCTTCGTTTTTAAGGGAGTTACCCTAAGTAAATGTTTTCTTTCTTTCAAGTGACACAGGGTTGCTAACGATCTAGCATTTCACAAAATCTTATCAAAATTAGAGCAGCCGGTTAAACGTTATTTTCCGAAAAGCTATTTTTTTAGAAAATTAACCGATTTGGATTTTAACGTCTCCGGGGAATTCCCCTAGATTTATTAACAACAATTTTGCTCCTGCGTATCTAGACCATGTTGTCTAACAAATAACAAAGCTTTATAACTATTTTATTATTCCTTCTGGTAGATGTCGGGGCGTCATGCCATGCCTGTCACAATCATGATTTGAGAACAAAATCTTATTTTTTAGGGTATTTCCCTAGATATTTTTTATATTTTTCTAATTGTTAAATAAGTAGCTAATGCACTTACATTCCACCAAATCTTATTCAAATTGGAACAGCCGTTTAAGCGCTATGCCACAAAAAGCTAAATTTTTCATAAAAAATACCGTTTTGGTTTTTAACCTCCCAGGGGACTTCCCCTTGATTAATCACTCAACATTTTGGTTTCTGCATATCTAGACCATGTTGTCTAACAGATGGCTAAGTTTCATTACGATTCCATTATCCCTTTTGGTAGCTGTCGGGGCGACATGCCATGCCTATCACAATCATGATTTGAGAACAAAATGTTATTTTTAGGGTATTTCCCTAAGTAATTTTTTTATTTTTTCCAAGTTTTAAATCAGTGTCTAATGCTCTTACATTCCACCAAATCTTATTTAAATTGGAGCAGCTGTTTAAGCGCTATGCCACAAAAAGCTAATTTTTTTTATAAAAAATACCGTTTTGGTTTTTAACCTCCCAGGGGAATTCCCCTTGATTTATCACCCAAAATTTTGGTTTCTGCATATCTAGACCATGTTGTCGAACAAATGGCTAAGTTTCATTAAGATTCCATTTTTCCTTCTGGTAGATGTCGGGGCGCCATGCCATGCCTGTCAAACCTTTAACGAAGAAAAAAAAGAAAAAAAAAAAGAAAAAACGGACAAAAACAATATGTGTCCCAATTTTTCAATTGGGACCCATAATTAACTTATATGGTTTGGTGCGACTGATTTACAAGCACATAGCATGCTGTTTGACAACTGCGTTAGTAATGGTTACATATCAAAGGTTTCATACTACGCATGTAAAATAAATTAGTTTTTAACTCCATGATCGAAAAGGATGATCATTCTACTCAGTAACCATAGATACCCCATACATATTGTGAAAAGAGAGTCTATGCTGCAACACATAGTTGTTTCCGAATTGTTGGTTGCGCATGCAAAATATGAGTTATTGACTAATTTTACCACTTAAATTAACCTTACTGTTTATAATTAGGTTACATAGTAGTTAAGCTACATTTACTTTATTTAGCTTTTGTTCATGCATTTAAAATCAAATCGTCAGCAAAAACAGCGGCAATTGAAATTACACGTTTTGTCGCATCATTGCGCAAAAAGCAAGACAATTTTATATGCAC
>CH003244.1:880118-904137 GCA_000149265.1 Ciona savignyi | reverse complement strand
GTACAAGATAGTGACTAAGAAGGTTAAAAGAACGACAGCCGTTTACCCAACCGCTTACAGGACCGATCCCAGGTTACAGGACCGACCCCAGGCCTATAATAAGCATTCCGTCAGTTTTTTAACCACGCGACTTGCTGCAACAGAGTTTTTATCATCCCGTACGACTACCATTTTATAAGCGACACTTTGACATTCACTATGTTTTCCCGTTGTCCTTGATACCCATATAGTTCTTCTTTCCACTTCTTAAAATCTGCAATTCTCCCGATTTCGTATTGTCCTTTTATGTTTACTCTGCCAAAAAGGCTTACTAGAACAGCAACTGGTGGGTTTAGAGTCAGCAACGTTCCGTTCAGTTTTATATTGTTTTTTTAAGAGTATTGTTATTTTTATAATATAAGATTAAGCAATTTATTAAGCACGGTAAGAGTAGCAAAGTTAATAAATTAAACGCACCATCGGCTATGAACGGGCGACCCGAACCGAAAGTTTTTTTAGCCTAAACGTATTCTTTGTTTATTCTTTCACTTTACCGAACGTGTTAATTGTATCTTATTTGTCGCGAATCTGTTTGTTACGCCGATATCTATATTTTGGGGGAATTTTTGACCCCTCTGGACGATAGGGATTTTCTCCAATGAAATATAGAATAGTTTGCCCCCCGTTAACAATAATAGTGTTTTACTTCATTTATCCCACCTCATTGTCTTTCTAGATAGGTCAAGGCAAGTTATATTTTATTGCAGCTTGACATATAAAAATGAGAGCAATATATGCGTTCTTCGGTTAAAACAAAATGTGACAAAAATATTCGGTCGAATCACACCAAGGTTAATTACTTTTATGTGATAATTTAATCAGAATGCTTGGCAAGCTGTAAAATAGGTTCATCATAGCATCATTGCACAGAGTAGGCTTTTATATACGATTCCAAAGTAGCGTTTACAAAACATTTTTTTGGTTGTCTATATAGGGCTTCATTGCCCAAAAAGGACTGGTGTGTAAATTGTACAAGTGAAACTAGAAACAACGTTGTAATATTCAAGTTCAATAATTAAAGGCTAATATTTGCTTAGACTTTAAACAGTAAACAGTATAAACAAACGGGAAGAATTGAAATATGTAGTCGAAAATATTTTTTTTACATCTATGTTCTGTGACGTCACAAAACACTACAAACCTCAGCCAATAGGCATCACAGTGCTACAAAAGTATGTTACTTTTCTTGTTATACTGTTTGTACATTTTAATATTTCATAAAAAATTGTAATGGCTTATCTAAATAGAAAAGATTGAGAGGAGGCATATGTTTCTTTTTAAGTGTATCCTCTGGATAATAAAATGCATACTCGTCTGGATAATAAAAAGAGAGGAAAAATTCTTAATAAAGAGAACAAGCTGTTTATGTCGTACCGCATTGAAGTTTAATTTGGGCAGATCAGTTGCGCATTCACATAGTTGTTTAAGTTTTGAAGGTGTGTTGATGTATGCATTGGAAGAATAATGCCTTTTTATCCAAAACAGCTGCGGTCAAATTTTCCATAGAAACTATTAATAAAAATAATAAGTCTTTGATAAAAATAGTAATATGGATGAAAATAGAAAGTCCACAACAAAAATTGCTGGTATAAACTCTCAATATATACATTTTATCTTTAATTTACCGCGCATTCGTGGAACTGGTCAAAATGTACCAAGCTTAAAATAGTTTTTTTTTATCTCTAATATGGAAAAGTTAAAGTAACAAAATATAATTACACGGATTTTTTGTCGTGTCAAAGATACAAATGATGAGTAGTTTTAATGAAAGATTTGGCATTCAGATGTTTTTAATTTCAGTGTTGAGTAAGATACTCAGGTTTTAGTTCGGGTGGAGGGTCGGCTACAACAACACTATTCGTAAGAATATCTCGTGTCCACAGTCGGATTACGAAAACGAATCTGAGAAATGACTTTTAGATCTTCTCAACGTATAAATTTACTGGTTTTAAGCAACGTTTTTTAAGTGCGTTTCCAAGGATATTTCAGCGTATATTTCGTGAATATAAATATCCCCAACGTTTTATCACGAGGTCTTTGTTTGCAAAGTGAAAGTAATCGCGATTGACAGCCTTAGTTGTAGGTTTATTATACGTTTGTGTATTAAGCAAATATTTGAAATATAACCGATTGCTATTTTCAATTGTACAGGTTTCCATTACTATTGGGCCTAACATCTTAATATATACCGATTAAGCAGATTAAAGAAATAAAAAAGTAAGACCGTATTTGGTACATTTTTATCGAGATTAAACCATTCTGTGTCACATTGTATAAACACTACAAACAGTTTTCAGTGTCAGTAACGTAGTTACTTATTAACTATCAATGGATTGTCATAGGCCATATCGTTTTTATGGGTTTTAGAAACTACTTTTATCAGAAACGAACCCTTGACCTGTAATTTTTTTTTATAAATTAGTTTAAAACAATGTACTCTTTTCAGAGATTTGTATACTCGTTCATAGGAATAGGAACACGGATATGATCGTGCCAAGGATCTTTATTTTCAGCTTCTTTGTCAGTTTTGTCTTCATTTTAAGCTCTTCTGTGGAAATTTACGCAGCCAAAAAAGGTAAAAATAAGCTGTTGTGTAGTATTCTGTGTACACACACATATATATATATAGTATAAGCTCTAAAGGTACAGCAAGTTGTGTTTTTCGAGGGACCCCTTTAAAAAATAAATATAATAAACGATTCATTATTAGATCTGTGTATACTTTTCAAGCTGTGCCAAAAGGAATTACATCATTGTCCGACATATTAGTCTAGTGGTTAAGTGCGTCGCCTTTCAGCCGAAGGGTTGTGGTTTCGAAACTGGTCACTAGCTAGTCAGTTGTGTACTTGGGCAAGGCACTTAACCGACATTGTCTGAACCCAGCGTCTTAATGGTTTCAACTAAATTGAAGAAACTTGTGAATCATACACATACTGCAATAGCTCCGGTAACCCGACAGTGGGCACGAGGTGATCTGACGATTGCTCGTGTGTTAACCCCCTTGGTTTTCCCATATACGAGGATAAACATGAATATCCTATCCTATCCTTTCTTATCCAATATTGCACTTCCCATGCGTAGGATTTATCCAACGTTTTATAACATATAACGCAAAAGAAAACTGATATTTGATATATTTTCTGACCGATTGGTACGGTTTATGCGTCGCCTTTCAGCCGAAAGGTTATAGGTTTAAAACTGGTTGCTAATTCACAGGGATAAAACATGATTAGTCTATCATTTTCTAAATGGTTCCATATACTGCCGTAGACAGGTCATACGATTTTACAATATTTTAAATGTTTTTATTGGTCATGTTAGTTGTGGACACGATGATTATGTTGGTTCCCCTGCTACGTGTATCCCCTTTAGCGAAAACACGAATTATTGTGAGGTTATTTCGTATCCAAGCTATATTGTTGTGTGATCTATACGTTGGAATTTCGTTGACTCTTAATCAAATTCTTATTGATAAGGAGTACAAAGAATCTGAATCCAATCCCCTTATACCATATACGATATCACGGAGGGCAATAGCCCACTACCACACCACTTTATGCCCAGCTTTTGCATGTGTATATCTAGTTTGATTTCAACAACATTACAGGCTCTTGTAAGTTACGCGGACCGAAAGATTTTGAAGTGAAAGTAACGGATTTCGTTGTCACATTACTTTGGACACGTCGATCTTGTTGGAAAAAGTACAACGTTTCGTACGTGGTTGAGGCTTGGTAGGTTGGCTTGAGAAATATATATAATGTAGAATTAGAATATTTAATTAAACTTAGGTACAATGGATTTTGGACGTTAAAATTGGTGGCAGTAATATAATTGGTAACGGTAATAAGAACTTTCCTAAAACCGTAACTATACAATCCTCTTTATTGTGAGGTAATATTGAAACACAGTAGGCACAAGAATAATTTGCATACACCTCCAGTACGGGGAATCAAAAGTGAATGTATTAACTTACTATTTTTTTAATGTGAAATAAGTAGGAACCTTCCCCACTCCCGCCAGCAGTTTATATTTTTAGCATCCTCATAGAGAAGGAATTGAGCGTCTGCTTCTTCAAAATTTTTAAAAATTGTTAAAATACATAAATAATAAAAAAAGTATCTTACCTGGGTAATCAATGAGTGCAACAGCGCACTTACATTCACACCAATACAATTTAATGCACTTTTATTCGACATCACAGCTATTTCAAGTCGGTTTAACAACAGCCATTGTGGGAAGTTGCACACCTTTGTTATAGTTGGTAACTTGTCATGTCGCGGTTACTTTAAACAGTTTCGATGAGAAAAGAATATTTTTGTTTAATCCCCGTGAATCGTTATATCCATGATCTGGTTACGTGGCGTATTGCAAGTGTGTTCGGTTTAATTGACATTTTTCTATTGTTATATGTAACCCGTGTAGCTAGGTTAGAACGATGTTTTACTAAGTGCCTTGTCATAAATACTACCTACCAAAGGGCTTTGAATTAACAAACTTTTCGTTGTTTGCGGCCCGCTGACGCCATACCTGACCGCGCTTATAGGTCGGACAAACAAAATGGACAAAATGGCTAATTATAATTCGTTTCCACCCATATTTAAGCAACAGAATAAGACAGCCGATTATGCTTAACAGAACACAAAAAATATAATATTGTGCATCTACCCTAAAGTATTTAAATTCAATTTTATTTGAAATACCAAAAACTATGGCGACACAATCATGAAGTTAAAAATGTAGTCAGTATAATGTAGGTGATGTTACATCCCTGAACATACACTTCGACCAAATTAAAACCGGGTTGGATAAGATATTTTTGTCACCCCGTGAATGGTGATTTTTTTCTAAATGGTATTTGTTCATAAACTATATAGTCTATATTCTAGCAAATATCAATTTTGTTTGATTTGACTGCATGAAATACTGCCACAATTGGTTGTAACCTATTGTGTTTCATTGGCCAAACATTATCTTTATAATAAAACATTTTTATTTTAAGGCAACCTTCAGTATAAATGGATACTAGTTAGGCCAAAGTTATAAAAATGAATATTGAAATATCTTTACGCCATTAGCCTAAAACAATATTCCGTTATCAAATCCCACCGATTAAATAATGAGTCCCACTGGTAATGATTAGGAAGTAGGGACATCGATAGAATCACCTTAACATAGACGCCAAAAAAGACATGATACTTTATTTTTAGCACTAGTGGTTTAGAGAGACCAGATACCGCTTTAAATATTGGTTTTTACAATGCGAAAAGATAACTTAGAGAAGGTTGTAACATATGTAACATATTGGCTGTAACACACCAATCCTAGATTCCCTTGTATATGTCTTACACTCAGTTTAGTGTAGCTATAGGAGTAAGTAAAGTTACATGATTGATTTGGTTTTGTTTATTATTACATTAATCCACACGTTGGACTAATAATGTTCAAGACTCATTGTAAACAACACGTTTCATTCCACAGTCTCATGTTAGATCCTCCCAGATGTTCCTCAAATATATCCTGGATGCAGCGTACATGTGAGGTCAAAAATAATGGAACTCGAACGTACTGCTCACTTCAACTACCCAAACAATTTTACGGTTGGTTGACGAAATATGATGGAATATTCATGTTTATTCCCGTGAATGTAAAAACACAAGTAGCGTTAAGGTACGGGTAATCGTCAGATTACCTCGCGCCTACCGTAGGCTTGCCGGAGCTATTTCAGTGTTTTGTGTGGTGTGCCAAAGGACATAAACGACTAGCTGTCGTCCAGTTTTGAACCAACCAGTCCTCGGCTAATCGGGCTGACAATACACACAGTTTAGATAACTTTATAGTTGTACGATTGTATTAAACACAGTAGCTCGGATATTCCGACTTGTCGTGTCAATATAATATTTATGTTTTATCGGATTCAATAGGAAAACAAAATGGGCGCTATCATATTGGCAATCGTTATTTTGCCTCGTTCCGACCGTCGCATTAGCAAAGCTATGATTGTAGTGGATTGTATAAGACGTTTCTAATGTAATTTATACTAAATTTTTCTTATCTTCGGCTTATGTAATCGACACTAGTCCCCAAATTATTAAACCTTTTTTTAAATTCATGTGATTCGATGCAAGGATAATTTTGTATATTTATTCTGTTAAGTGAATTAAATAATCATTTGTTACATAAGTTTGGGACTGATTTTAAAACTTATTTTTCAAAAAACTTAGTTTTAAAACTACTTCCACCTTTTAACACGTAACTGAAAGCAAATATATTCGCCGTTACACAGTCCTACGCAATGCTAAAAATTCATTCGTTTTGCTTCTCAACAGCGCGTTTTAGAGTAATGGCCGTTCTGCAAGAAAATGGTGGAAAGGAAACAAGAACAAAATACAAAAGAAGCCAGCCCATTACTGTGGCGCGTGATAGTAAGTTTTAACTTCCTTTTGTAGTAAGACAGAAGAGAATAATATACTTATGTTTATCTATGTGAATGGGAAAATACAATGAGCGTTAATACACGGGTAATAGTCAGATTATTTTGCGCCCACCGTCGAAATACTAGAGTTACAGTGTGTTACGTATGATTCAGACGTTTTCTAAATTTGTTAGAACCCATTATTCTACTAGATTTAGGCAATGTCCGTTAAGTGTCTTACCCAAGGCCACAATCGACTACGAGCGTCCAGTTTCGAATCTGCATTTCTTCGACTGAAAAGCGACGCATTAACATATCCAGCTATATTCGGTTGGAAGTCTTGTCACGATTTAAAGCAGCGTTGCTTCCCTCTAACTACATAAAAGGCAGTATAAAGCAGTTACTAACTTGCTGGTTATTTCTCAGCTTCCAATTAAATTAATCTTGGTCATTCTGGGGTGCCATTCAACAATGACCATTTGAATGAATATGTTTATGCCTGCATGCACTCCACGAATATTGCCCCGTCGATTCAAATAAATGTATCCAAATATTTCTGGTAAAACATACAACGTGCTACAATAGCTCTGGTAATCCAAGATCATTTTGTTTTTCACAGGTAATTTTACAGCTCCCCGACTAAACGTCGTTGAAGCCGAAAAAGATTTAATTCGAGTTCATCTCTCCGCTGCAGTCCGCATGTATTCAACTCAATACTCCGTACAGCCCGTTAAAGGTGAATTAAGATACTAAACTGCTCTTTCAACGAATTAAAATGTGGTATACCGCAAACTAATAATCTATGTTTTGTTTAATTTAATATTTTTGTTAAAACTGTGCACATCTAGACCATGTTTAGTTTATTCAGCAAAAATGATATAGTTAACCGAAATTTTGGGTGACAATCCGTCTTTATAGCATACCAATGCGTAGAAATATTCTTGTACTTTGTCTGGATAGGATAGGATAGGATAGGATAGGATATTCATCTTTATCCCCGTGAATGGGAAAACCAAGGGTGTTTACACACGGGCAATCGTCAGATCACCTCGCGCCCATCGTCAGGTTACCGGAGCTATTGCAGTGTGTTGTATATGATAGACACGTTCCTTTAATTTGGTAGAAACTATTAATCCGTTGGGTTTAGGCAATGTCCGTAAAGTGCCTTGCCCAAGGACACAACCGACTAGCTAACGAGCAGTTTCGCACCTGCAATCTTTCGATTGAAAGGCGACGCACTTAACCGTTATACCAACGGGGCCGGACTCTGGAGAGCATAAACATATTTTATACAACTTTTCAGGACGAAGAAGTGATGACTATTGTAGAAAAGACAAACCAGACAATTTTACCTTAAATCTGTATCCATCTAAGGTAAATATCGACGGATTTGGTTTTTAACTTTGAAATTGTGGTTTTCTCACTTGTTTTTAAGACAAAAATTTGTCCCTGAGTTCCAATTTTGTCCTAGATTCGAATGTAATCTGATTTTAAATTTTAACGTGAATCCGACCGAAAGTCGTTTCTTGAATTCGATCTAAATTGATCCCTAGCTATTCACAGACTGTGGACGTTGGTGATGAAAAGAAATTTCTACTTGTCCTTAAAGACCTCGCTTCAGACTCGGAATACTGCATCCAGGCTGTGTACAGAGTAAACGCGTACACTAATAAATGGAGTGGCGTCGGATTTTTGAGAGTAAAAACACGTAAGAACATAATTTGTGCATTTGTTCTCAAAACAAACTTGATAAAAGAGTATTTTAGTGTTTAAGCGCAATTTATTCAAGCAACATATACTAACTCAAAAACAAGGTTTAACCAAACTTTACAGAAAAACAGGCAATCAAAATATAAAACTTTATCGTAAAAAAATAACATAATGACAATTCACTTACAGTATTTTTTTTTAAATTCAAAACGATAACAAATTGTGAAAGTGCTACAACAAATTCTAAAAACAAATATTGGCGATAATAAAATAAACATCAAAAAGAAAGTTATAGTTTTAAAAGACAATAAAAGTGTAATAGGTCGTGCTTTAAAGACAATTTGTTTTATCGATTTTTCCTGTTCCTGTGTTAGGTTTTGTCATAGGCTTATGTAGTTATACGAAATTTGCGAGAAAAAAATAAAAAAGCAATCAAAATTTACCTGTTTCCAAAGTCGAGTTATTGGAACTATTGCAATGTGTTGAATAAGAGGCAACACAGTTTTAATTATTCATCTCTGTCCGGCTTACAGTTTTTCTTGCTAACAACACAAAAAAACGGGTTCTCATCCTTGCACATTATTCTGGAGCAAAATTATGTACATCTATATTTTTCAATTTTAGAATCGGACCCCCAGAAAATGATGTCATTAATCGGAATAATCCTCACAGTCGCAGTTATGATTGTACTTACTGTTTCCTGTTGGAAAGTGATAACCCTGATGAAAACTTTTAAAAGTTTCGTGTACAGAGATATACCCAAGTTTCTGGTAAAGTTCCATTTATGTGTGCACGTCCGACCGGTTAGTCTGGTGGTTTAGTGCGACGCCTTTCAACCGAAAGTTTAAGGTTCAAACCTGATCGCTATCAGTCGACTGTGTCCTTGGACAAGTCACTTAACGGACGTGATCTGAACCCAGTGGAATGCTGGGTTCTTCCAAATTAAAGGAACGTCTGAATCGCGAGGTGATCTGACGATTGCCCGTGTGTTAACGCCGCTTGCGTTTTTCCATTCACGGGGTTAAACATGAATATCCTATCCTATCCTAGGTGTAGGTGTAGTGTGGCGAGCAATATATCGAGAACACCCATTATCAATCCCTTTGTGTTGGACAGCCACAGATAGGGCTGCAACTATACTGACATTGGAAGACTAAGCATAGGAGAATACAAATTATAATAGAAAAATAACAGTGTTCAATCAAGGTATTGACACATTATTCAACTAGGTTTTAATATAAATTTTATCACCAACAGAACGATCTGCACGATGAACTAACTTCAACGCAAAGTAATGCTTCTAATGGAGATGATTGTGCCTCATTGCTGTGAGTAAACAATCTCAATACTAACACCTCTTACTGCCCTGAGCTTCATCACGGCATTACCAAATCAAATTAAATCTAAAAAAGAAATGATATGTAACTTGGACCATACCTTTAACACATTCTGTTTTTAATGTGTGCTGTTTTTGCCATTAGTGCCATTTTATGTACAAGAATATGATCATCCAAATAAGATAACTGACCCGCCATTATCATTTTCAGACCCACGACATTGCTAAAGGTCCGTTTTACACCACCAGTGGATGAAAAACCAGATTCTTTTCCAGATGGACTATTTAATGAAGGTAAAAAAGGGCTAAGTAAAAATAATAACATTTTTTGCTGTATGGTTGAGTGGACAAATTGTAGGGCATTTTTATAGCTGTCGACTAGATCATTGGGCGTTAGCTAATGGTTTAGTTTATTCATTTTTTGCCCCAGTTTTAAAAAATGGCAAACGAATATAATTACGACACAGGAACGGGAAAAGACGGCAAAACGAACAGTCGTTAAAACACGTCATTAGAAAAAAAGGATATAAAGTAATAAATATAGCGGACGCGGCCGCCAAACCTAAGCATAAGAACAATATTTAGCGATCCAATGGTTAGGGGGTCGAAACCAGCTACTGAGAAGTCGGTTGTGTCTTTAGTAAAAGGACTTGTGTGGCCTCACTTAAACCCAATGGTTACACTAGCTAAAAAGAAATTACATATATAGGCTAACAATTTAAGCGCGCACATACGTACAACAAAAACAATTGTGTTGTACAATAATATACTTAAGGCTCAATATGCACTGTGGACATCATCCACGTTGTACCTGGTCTTTGCTAAGAAATATATGACCATAGTGGACATTGAACCCTCTATCTTATGCTATTCTGGCAACTCTCTTCTGCTTTTAAATTAATAATAAACCAACATCCAGATCAACCTTACAAAGAAGACGACACGATATTAGAAGATGACGTTACATCGACGTAAGTAACTATTTTAAATTAAGATTTTAAAGGATTTGTTAAATAATAGTAAACAAATCAACTGTCCGTTCACTATTTATTATAATGCCTGATATTTTTCCAGGACGGCTCTTGGGAAAGTTGTTGGCTTTTTGGATAACTGTAAGTATGACTGTATTATGACGTAATGTCGGTGATTATTGCGTAACTGTTTATGATATATGATATGAGTTTCATGTTTATCCCAGTTAATGAAAAACTATAGGGGGTAAACACATGGGCAATGGTCAGATCACTTTGCGCCCACCGTCGGGTCAACTGAGCTATTGCAATGCTGGGTTCAGGAAATGTCCGAATGACGGACAAGCTAGTTATCAGTTTCGAATCAGCAACCCTTCGGCTGAAATTCGACACACTGAACCACCAAGCTAATCAATCGATCCGCAGCTAACACACTTATCGTCGAAACCTCTGGGAACCATTGTCACGTCACGGAGGACTCTACTCACGACAACACAAAACCCGATTCTGTGACAACTGATGACGTAATATGGTCACACGGTTTCGTCGATGACGTTACTCTCGATGACAAGAAAGCATTGTGCGGTAACAAACGCCCGGCTTCTTATTTGAGGATAGTATCGGTCGACGGCGTCAAACCTTCCCGGATTTCCAATGAAACCGACAATGGGTACGCCCCACGTTGACTACATTATATACACCTCGTTCAGGAAATATGTCAGTAATGATCTTGCGCTATCTCTATTTTTGCATTTATCGAATTCTGATAAATATCTTGTTTTATACAGCATATTAAGGTAACTGAACTTCACTATTCTATTATTTTTCAATTTGTTTTGTCCTTATATCACATGTGTCTTCTTTTTTCGTTTTTTTAAGCTCGACAATGGGTCAGTTTTGAATGCTCTATGAATCGGTTGCGTTAACCGTTCAGCCGCAGTACCGTTCATTATGTGTCTTGATGTCGTGAAATACACAGAAAAAAACATAATCTTCGAGGTTCATTGTAGTACAATTTTTCTTCGGCTAATATCAATGAAGAGCACTTATTGGAAGGGAACTAACGGGAACCTTAACCCCTGTCTAAGGCGTTATTCAGGTTTTTATAATAAACCTTCGAACACGGAGTGAAAGGTGGTTCGATCGAAATATCAATGAGCTAAATTAGTTGGAATGTCCAAATAATGTACAACAACTGCGGGAGCTCCGGTAACCCGACGGTGGTAATGAGTTAAACGGACGATTGCCAGTGTGATAACTGATTGAGCTTTTTCCCATACACGAGAATAAAACGTAAATAAATATATATATCCTTATGTTTATAACGGAAAACGTAGAAGCATTTTATAACGGGTTGTTGAATACTTAGTATATTGTGGGACTAGGCAAAGTAGTCACCCAATCCAATTTTAACCCAGTAGATTGATTTGTAGTAAATTTTGTCTTTGCCAAGGACACACCCAAGTACGCCTAATCGTTAAACGTACATGCGCTTTCCCGGGTGTTGGTGACCAGTCAGTCCACTATCATATCGCAGTTTTGGTTCAAAAAGTGGCTGTTTACCTGTTCTTCTTTTATATATTTCTTTCTTTAATACGTCTCGCCGATTTTCCACTTCCTGTACTGAAAATATGCTTCCGTAAAATGTATGTTCTCGACCGCAGTTAATGGAATAATTGACTTAATAATTAGGACAACGTCCGACCGCTTAGCTTGGTGGATTATTACGCCGCCTTTCAGCCAACGCTGCAGGTTCAAACCTGATCGCTATCTAGTCGAGTGTGTCCGCTTTGGTAAGGCACTTAACGGGCGTGACCTGAACCCAGTGGAATGGTGGGTTCTACCAAATTAAAGTAACATCTAAATCATACACAACGCACTATATACAATAGCTCCGTTAACCCGACGGTGGACGCGAGGTGATCTGAAGATTGCCTGTGTGTTAACGCCGCTTGCATTTTCTCATTCACGGGGATAACCATAAAGATCCCATCTTATCCTATCCTAACGCCTATAAACACAAGGCGCCATTTGTTCGTAGCTTTATTCTGATTTCGATCAACGATTAAATTACTAGTTTGTTAAAATGGACCATTGTCCCATTTTTGAAAACAAGTCTTTATTTTTACCTGATCAATTATTTAATCACCCAAAATACACATAGCCATATGCTAGATAGGTCAAGGGATTTTTCCACTTTAAACAGTTTTGCCTTGTCATCATACAACATTTACATTGTAGATTTGGCATTTACCATATCGTTTCACTCCGTCTATCCTTAAATATAAAGTAGGCCTACTTAAACAAATATTAAAAAATGGAAAGTACATTTTAAATCAATATCTAATAAAACGTGATCTAGTTCCAGGCGAATTCGACATTTTGTTTGACGGTGTAGTTACAAAAAAAGGGTCACTTGTATTCTTTGCCATATGGTTTCGTTGATACATTTTGAGTTTGTTTAGTATTTATGTTTTCATTGCCGATTTATGTTTGTCTAAAAATATTTATCAAACAATTAACTAGGTTTAAATATACAAACTCGTTGTTTAATATAAGACTGTGGTCACTAAGCCCCTTTATGAATAAAATGGAAAGAAGGATTTTTTTCCTAGGACATTAACATTTATTACTTTGATGGGGAAACGTACAATGGGCGTTTTAACATAGTAACACCTGAGCGACCGAAACGTGTTATGGACAAGTTGCCAGATCCATTATATTGTGTTGCATACGTCAAACGCCAGATTAGTTAAGCGCAGCTTCAAGATTTAACGCGGTTCAGTAAAACGTTGCGGTTTGAAATACGGATATATGTTGGGGATTTTTCTGGATTTTAGTAACTGATCGTTGTTGTTACCCCTGTAGCTGCATTTTAAATTACTTTATCCATTGATTTTAAGTTATTTATATGGTTATGCCACCATGCTTCATATAATAACACCACATCACAACTCAGTTATTGATATATTTCG
This sequence comes from Ciona savignyi, assembly GCA_000149265.1. NCBI lineage: Eukaryota > Metazoa > Chordata > Ascidiacea > Phlebobranchia > Cionidae > Ciona > Ciona savignyi. The sequence goes on along the minus strand of CH003244.1, from coordinate 890,694 downwards.
AAGTTGGATCACTTATTTTGTGGTACTTTTTTGTAGTACGTCAAAGTACATTACAACGACAACTTTTTTTTCGTTCTACGGTAGCATACCACAACTTATTTGGTAACAAGAGAGCAATAACGCAGCGATACACTGAATCACGTATTGGATGTCTTGCACTAGAATAAAGTTTCATATACATTGTCACGATGATAAATTTTAGTCCTTCATTACATTTAAAGAAGAATAGCACAGTTATTTTAGGTCAAGGCGGCAGGATAAAACGGCAAAACTACAGTAGTTAAAACACGTCGGTGAATAGACACGATTTAATGGAGAAAAACTGACGTGGCCGGTAAATCTTACATTAACAAAAAAACTGCTATAAACGAAAGCCGGTTTTATATTATTTGTGGTAAAATAAAACCTATAATGAAAAAAATGATTTGCAATCTTTCTTTAATGTATGTATCAATGTTTGCAAGCTATCCAAGTGTACAAACGTTCCGACCATTTAGTTCAATTGGAAAGAATGTCGATGCGCACGAGTTAATCTGAAGAGTGTCCAGCAGTAAATGCCTCTTGGACTTTTTAATCACGAGAATAAAACTTAAATATCTTGTCATATCTTCTAATGCGAGTCCGCTACAATATTTGGTAAAATTATCACTATGCCAATAGAGCATTTTAGTTTTCTTTCTGTCACAAATCACTAAATACAATAAGACACGCCACTATTTGTTGTTGTTTCATAATTAATTTTCCTTTACTTATTTCGCACGAATAAGGATATTTATTTTTATCGTCGCGTTACCGGAGCCAGTTCAGTGAATGAGACGATGTTATGCTGCATTAGTTCAACCCAGTAATCGAGTGGGTATAGTCGAAGTACTCTTGTTTATCCCCTAGGAAAATGCAGAAAGCGGCGTTAAACCGGCAATAGTCATATTCGTTTCCACCATGGGTTAACCAAAGCTGTGGTAGTGTGTTCAACACGATGTAGACATTACTACAACATTTATCATAACACGGATAATAAATTAGACTTGAATCTCAGCCTGAAGAATCGGTTTTCAATGTATAAGGCTATCGGTCTCGAAAAGTCGTTGCATTTTTTCTGTTCCGCAAGACGGCGCTAACAATCTTGGATCTTTCAAAATGAGATAACGCAATGTGACACTTCCCAAGAAAAGAATTTCGCAATAAAAAAGTTTGTCTGTCACAAAGAATGTTCGAGTTGTTGTGGGCGTTAGGGGGTTTCCCATGGTAAATGTGCAGTATACATTTAAACTGGTTTTTTGATCTTCTTATACAGTTGGCCATTAAGCATGATAGTTTTGAAAACATCGAAGAAGGCATTTTGTCTGACTATATGTTGTATTAGCCTAATACTGACTAACATGGCGCCAATCTTTCTTATTAAAAGTGTATAACTTTCGTGAGGTTTGACCTTTTAAGATTTAAATACCGTCATTTCTTGTGAAATCTACAGAACTAACTTTGGTTTATTATCAGTTGCTGCAACTTATAGGAATTAAAGAAAGATTTCCTGGCTGCTTTAGGTGCCTTGAACAGAGACATATCTTTGTTGTTGTGCAAGGGAATCAAACCCGAGACCTGCCGGATACGCTTTAGGCAGTAGAGTTTTGTAACAAAATCGTGCGAAACAAAGGTTGACCCCTTTTAGTCTCGGCAAATATTGTTGCACGATGAGATAACACAACACCTGACTACGCAAAGTGATCACTGTTAATCGAAGCGATGCTTGCTCATATACGCGGTAAACATAGCCCTATGAAGCCTAGTGATAAGCGGATACTATCGTATATTGCTGTGTGCGTAAAGCGTACATTGACAAACATAAAGCGGCGGTATTTTTTTCAATGTGGTTTGAACTTCCGCTCCAATGCAAACTTAACCTCAATCACTAAGAGCTTTATTACCGGCAACGAGGCAATGTGCTTGCACGTTGTGACATTATAGACCAAGATAATGCTCAAGGTTAGCGACGGTGTTTTTTCCTGTATTTTAAAAATTTAGCACGTTCTCATTGGTGGCGTTCCAACGATATGGGTGTTGTCGTTGTTCTTTGTTTTAGTTAACACAATAAACTGGAAACGTACACGAGAAACGAAAAAAGAAAAAAGGAAAGGGACAATTTGTAACTGTCATTTTCCATAACGAAACATATTGTATTTAAAATAAATTGAAATGTGAACTTAAATTTAATGATTAAAGATCTTGACAATTTGATTTCTATTTTTTTAATATTTATAGTCTGTAGTAGGTAAAGGGTAAAAAATGATTTCTAAATGTTACGTTAACGTCATATCAAAATGGACTCTGTCTGTAAACCTTACCATATAGCCAATAATAAACGTACGATAGAGCGTATATTAAACGTACCAGATAACGTATATTAAACGTACCATATCGCGCACGTTAAACGTACCATATACGTTATGTAAGTTGGGATTATTTCACGGGCGGTATAAATCTAAACTCGGTTTGTTTTCTTTGGACAGGATATTCCAGTGGGTGAAAGGACTCGCGAAGTATAATCGCATTTACCCAGCTTGGCCTATGCGCGCTGTGAAAGAAGTATAAAAGCCGTATGAAGTGGGGATTATACAACACGAAAAAACTTTAGAGGACCCGACATATCTATTCTAATGAGACGGCGGTATAACAATCGAGCTTGTCGAATCGTTGCCTAACAGCTCTCTTTTGTTTGCCTGTCGTCTTATATGTGCAGCAGAAGAAAATAGTCCTTCTACAAAGTCAACATAGCCGTTCTATCGGGCGCAATATACTCAGCAGTAGTAGTACTTGTCGACAACGGAAGCGGGATGGAGATCGTTGGCGGCAGGTGATCCTTTAAAGGAACGGCAATGAGGATCAGGAAACTGTACATACTATTTTTATTGAGCGTGTTTTTCGTTTGCATAGCTATGTCATGCGGGCCAGGGCCGCGACACGGGACTCGGCCATCGGAACGAATCTTGCGACCGCTGTTACGGCAGCAGTATGTGCCGCATCTGTCAGAAGGCACAGTCGGTGCCAGCGGGCCGAGTGAGGGTAGAATTTATAGAAACACTCCAAAGTACAGAAAACTGGAAAGAAATTATAATCCGGACATTTTATTCCGCGAAGATGAAGAGGACGGAAGCGCTAGGATTATGACGAAGGTTTGTGAGATTTCAAATTGATACTAAATATCTTTACTGAACTGTATACTGTATGTTATATATATATTCGGTGGTTTGCGCACATTGTACGAATACCTGCGTGGTGTGTTTGCCAGGGTTACGTCATTTTATTATGTTTACGATGATGCTCAGCTCAAAAGTACTTAAAATCAAGGCATCAAAACTCAAAATATACGTCCATAGTGCTAAAATGCGTGTTTTCAATCGGTGAAACATGGTTACTGCGAATGACGGTCATTTATTGACACGCTTGCCGCGCCCTTTCGCCATTTTCTAACTTGAATCGTTTGTACATGGATAGCAAACACGCTAAACAAACTTTAGTTTTATGAAAGCAAAATAGCAAATGTATTTTCGGAGTGCGCGACTCGGGTTGTGCAATAGCCGAACCGCATGCAACTTTTTTGTGAATAGGCCGCTATGTTTTTGTGCGGGGAGTTAATATTTAACGTAGTGTCCGGCCGGAACCTGAAAGATAAAAATCTTTGTTCGCTATACAATGATACTTTTGTAAGCTTATCAAGTAACTGGAGGCTTTTTTGTGGTGTGAACAAATACGAAAGCAGTGGCTGCGACTAACTATTGCTTTTAGTCTGTCGAGTCCGATGTCTACTGTGGATCCTAAACGACGGCTACGTGTTCCAAATACACCTCTAACATGACCGCAAACGTCCATGGGGGCGTTTTATTTGACTTTGCTTACCGCCTGGTAACTCAAACATGACTTTGAAGTTCAAGAGGAGTATAGACCGCTGTACACACGTGGTGCAAATGTTGGGAAATGGGCCATCAGTGGAACGATTATTCATCCGCATTGGGAGAAACGGTCACGTTGTCGCAGTTGAAATTGTCATGGTCGAGGAATGGAATTAGTTTAACGGCAAAGGGTTAACCGACTGCTTGTAATTCCTATTTGCCGACCAAAGCGTTTTCATCACACACACTAAGCAGTCTCAATCAAAACACAATGAGGCCTCAACGAATCGTGCTTCACCGTTTTCCATTGTGACCGCCACTTGCCCCTAAGTTCGAGCAGCCCTTCACGTATTCAAGGACTGTTTTTTCACACAACAAGGACCTGCTCTTATGCTTACGTGCTTCGATTTCGTACAAGAGATTTCCTCACTATTTGACCTTAAGTATTCCGCTCAAACTCGAGACGCTGTTGATCTAGGTTTTATCATAATAGAGGCCGTTATTTGGTGACGTCATTTGAACAAACGCGGTTTCTTGAATTGCCTGCTAAAAGCCAGACGTAAAAAAACAAAAACTCAAAATATAGTAACCACACCGATGTCTTAACAAATATGAAACTGGTCGAGGTGAAATAGCAACTATTCACGCAAGGCTAATATTTTAAACCGTTGGTTGCGGTAAAAATAAAATGCCATGAATTTTAAAGTCTGGCGTTATCTTCGTTTCTTTGGTGCACTGAGTTTAAATTTTCTGGTCATTGAATAATAAGTGCAAGAATCATTACATTCCTCAGAAACGTTTAACTTAATTACCACAACCATCTTTGAAAAGAAATTTTCTATTTGCACAAACTATAGGATTTCTATATTTATATGAAACGAGGAAATTAATTGAAGTTTCTATTCGCAACGATACGCTTTAAACCTATAACAGCTTGTCACTAGGCCCATATATATATACATGACATGCTGTATATTAATCGTCTGTGCTAACCGTTCGACCACACCATATGCGTAATCTAACAAATACATTTTGCCCATTATGGTGTCATAAAAAAATAACACGAACCAAATGTGTTCCAGAGATGCAAAGATAAAGTGGATCTTCTGTCTACCTTGGTGCGGAACCGATGGGCAGGAGTAAGCTTACAAGTCATATCGGCATGGGATGGAGACGGTCTGCACCCAAGAGGTTCACTTCATTACGAAGGTATTGCCTACGTGTGCCACCATCTTGCGGTTTATTAACCCGACCGATTAGCACATTCGTAACGTGTCGTACCGACAGTGGTAAGGTGGCAGGTACACAACCAGTATTCAGGCCGCCATCGTATACAAAACGCGATTGCTCCGGTAACTCGAAGTAAACTGACGATTGTTTGTGTTATACCCCCCTCCCACGTTTTTTATTACCGAAGATAAATATTAAAAATACGTATTCCAACATACTTTTTATATTACAATGACAATTTTAAAAGATCGCATTTTAAAACGCACTGGTTCCTTCTATAATTAAGAATACCTTGAAAATATCAAACCGGCGCAATTAAATAATCATACATTATAAAGACAAAAACCAAGTTTCTGTTGAACAGCAATGCTGGTCATAATGAACAACGTTAATGTATACGCTCATTGATCCAAAATAACTGTCGCAAGTATTCCAATGTAATCGTGGATTAGTTAGTTTTAGTTATTTAACAGCATCTTTTAAAAAGCAAGTACCAAGATTTACAAATACTGTTCTTCGAGACTTCACGTTTCAAATATAACGCAGATTTATGAGCTGTACATAAAATTAGGGCTTTGCTTGCGAAATAAGGAACAATATTAGCTGTGCAATAAAGGGTTTTAGCGATCCGGTAGAAGTTTGCGTTAAGTATAGAAATTCGATACCATACAATGAATAAAAAAGTTTAGCAAACAGCACTCTTAATAAACCTTAAATTAGAGGCTGCAAAATGACAGACGTAGCGACGGTTAAGTCAATTTTATGGATTTCCGATAAACAGTAACTGATTTAAAACAAACGCAAGTTTCTTACATGGTTTAGGAGCAACAAAATGAAGTTAACACTTAGCCGTCCTTTCACCTTTACACGAAACATTGCATTTTGTACCAGGTTTAGCGGATTGACACATTTGCCACGAAATAATGTAACATAAAATATTGTTGGTTGTTTTAAATTTAATTTATTGGATGCGGTATATTTAATTTAAATACAATTGTAATATATAAATTTTGATCGAAATATTAGATAAAAATAAGATTGCCTTTTAGCTGAAGCAGGTCATTCGCGAAGATATTGATATAAAAACAATGCGTATGCGCAATAAAAATGATGTTTCTTAAATGAGAATTCTATTTTGTGGTGAAGACGTAAGGTACTTTATATTGGCAGTGCACGATATCGCACAAAAATCCGATTATGGTTATTCTTGTGCGCTTGCTTAGTTTTTCTCATCTTTACTACAGTTTAAACATCAATATAATACAAACAAAAGAAATAAAGCACTGCATATACATAAATTTGATATTTATTTAATTTTTGTTTTTTTATGGTTTGTTTGATTTTTGGTTTTTACCGTGGGAAGTTTGGAACCGGAAGGAGCTTGTCACAAGATCCGATTTTAAATGCCATACTGTATGCATCGGTCGCACCCACCATTCGGTCGAAGGACAATGTTTTTTATCTGTTTAAAATTTTGTACTGCAAGAGCTCGAGTGGAGATCAGTGCTTCCAGATTCGAAACCGATCAAATTGGTGTATCACGAACTTACGTACCTCGGCCGTAAAATTTAAAAATGATAAATTAAAAGGGGGGCCTTTACGCATTCTAGCGAGTTCAACATAGTTGTTAATAAATAGATGATAAATTTCAGCCGAAAGTGCATCTATTCTAGAGTCTCTTCTAAGCCACGCTTTATTAAACAAAACACATTAAAAAATTAACATTCAGGTGAATATACTCTAAGTAATATAACAAGCACAAGCTAACCCTGAATATACTCTCAGGTCAAATCTGTAAAACAAAAAAACGTAATACAGGGGCGAACGTGACCTTGGCTAATAAGCCAAAAAATCTGGGCTTGTTAAAAACATCACCATTTTGAAAAGTACGAACTCTAAAGTATATGTGGGTATTTGTGCGAGGCGTTGTGAAAATAATATAAAGTTTTTATTTTTACAGGCAGGGCTGTGGATATAAAGACAAGCGACGACGACACAACAAAATATGGGCTGCTTGCAAGACTTGCGGTAGAGGCAGGATTCGATTGGGTATTTTACGAATCCAAGTTTCACGTTCACGCCAGTGTGCGTGCTGGTAAGTGGATTTATGCCGGTGTACTGTCATTAACAAATCGTGCTTTTGTTTGCTCGTGATTCGCTGCGTCCATTAAAACTGCTAAAGCCGACACCCATTACACTAACATTTGCAAACCCGTTATAATGTCAAAGCAAACTTTGTTGGTTTAATGTACAGCTTAATGTGGACCCGAATTCGCAGCTAACGGGGGCGACGTCAGCTTACGCTGACACAGATCGTGTCGTTGAAGTGGCAAAGGATATTAGTCACCGCATACAAAAGTTGATACTCACGCGATTTTCTTTGAAGCTATAGTTCACCTGGATTAAATCCACGTGTGATTTAAATTTCCCAAACCCCGGCACTTGATAAAAGAGTCAGCCACTACATCTACAAAAGTAAAATTAACAAAACTTTACACTAACAAGTGCAAATAGAACAGTTTTCCCATTAGCAAAAATTACGTTTGATGTTCAAATAATAACTTACTTGTCTTTAGGATTTATAGTAACTCAAGAGTTATCAAAAATAAAAATACTGCAGAGCGACTAGTACTCTTTCATATATAAATTAATTACTTTGTTCAGATGGCGCTGATGCTGTCAAGTACGGTGGCTGTTTCGATGGTACAGGCACAGCTATGAATGAGAGTGGAGCTCTTATTTCAATGAACAACTTACAAATCGGAGACAAAGTATTAGCAGTGGATCGCTGGTCCGGTCTGCCTGTATTTTCTGAAGTCATACTCTTCATGGATAAGCAACCGACAATTGAGACCGAATATGTTGAAATCCGGACGCATCAACAAACAATTCGACTCACATCAAACCATTTGATTTTTGTAACAAAGTCAAACAATTCAAATACGTTTTCAACGAAAAGGCGGGCAGTTTACGCCTCTGATATAATAGTTGGTGATTTCGTTTATTTAACCCTTCCAATAAGTGGGCGGTTTGAAATTACGCCATCGCGTGTTGAAATGGTTGCTACGGTAACGAGGAGTGGTGTGTACGCTCCGCTAACTGCGCACGGTACGATTGTGGTGGACGCAACGGTTGCATCGTGTTATGGCTTTATAAATTCGGAAACACTAGCCCACGCGGCGCTTTATCCAGTAAGAGCATTCCCATCTCTGAGAACGGCTAAACGTAGCAGTGGAATACACTGGTACGCCAAAACACTCGCAGATATGGCGCGTAAACTTTTTCCAACTTACTGGATTAAGTTGAACTGAAATCTTTTGCACATATAAAGCTTCCTTTTTTCTATCCTTCAAAAGTTACTGTGCTATTGACATACTGCTCTATTTCTACACGTACTGCGCCGTTTCAGGCTGTACAGCTTAACAAATCTGTTATTAATTAACGCCTTTAAAGAATTCATTTATTTTATAGAAATTCCATATATTAGCTTGGTTCTTACACCAGTTTCACGCACTATATTTCTTGTCCACAGTGTTTCCACATCAGGTCGTGCTTCTCCGTAATAAAGTAGCCTACTAGAATATACCGAAGGTTGGCAGGTTGTGTGAAAATGGTTAAGAACATCTAAAACAGACGGTTTCAGTTACCATAGTGGGTCTAAAGGCCGGGGTAAACTCACGCTTGGTCACTGGCGGAAAAGGTTTTTTTTCACATGAGCTGGCGCATGAGCATACGCTGATTATTGTGAAAAACATCTTTTAGTCTGTGCGCAAGCGGACCTTATCTAAAGACGGTAGATCAAAATAATGACTTCCATGTGTTCTATCGACTGAAATCTGTATGTTTAATAAAACTTAAGCAAAGCAGTCGTTTTTGAATTGTTGCTATGCGCTGTTTAAATTCCGCTCTAGGGAACGTGAACGCAAAAGGATTTGAATCTGACTTGGGATTCGGTCAACGCCCATAGTTCAATGCCAGATTAACCTTTGGCAATTAAGTCATGCGCCTTGGAGCCTAGAACAACCTAAACCAAGTTTTTTGTACTATATTTCTGTTGTAAAATTTTACCTTCATTTTATCAGTGAACCGAAATACTTTTATTTTTAAACCTCCAATTAAACTGTACGTGTGATCCAACAGAGCTTTAATCCAACGATGACTTCCATTCCAAACCCTTAGCTTAGGACACGACGAATGCCTAAACCTAATATACCGTTTCTATAGATGTTACTGTATTTTTCTAATATAACTAGGCTTGCTGAACAGCCCAGCTAGATTAAGTAGTAAATAATAAAGATTCTTGATAATAAATGGTAAATTGTATACGAGCAATAGAGAAGTGCGCGGTATCAACACACAGTACGACTACTTTTAATTGCTTATACCCACTGTGTATGTGCAAATAAGAATAATAAGATAGCATGAATTCGACACTACGGCATAAATATTTGGAATACTATGCAAATTCGGTCATGACGAGTTTTTTGCATTTTTCGGAAAATTTGATGTTTCGTTTATAAAAGACGTCGTTTCTTTTAGATAATTTTGCTGCTTTGGTATCACGGGATGCGGCTTTAAATTAAGCCCAGCTTTATTCAGTCCTGCCCTGGGCGTTGGGTTTAAGGGTGTTAATGCCGTTTTACTGGCAGACGCCGGGCGAATGCTGTTAACTAGCGCGCGTACTGGAACGTTAAACGCGGTCTTCGGGCGCGTCTGTGAAGTCTGCGGGCTCGGGGCCGTGTCGACCGGGGCGAACGCGTGTGAGTTCTCGATCACTTTAACACGCTTATCGTTGAGACGCTGCGATAACGAAGACACGTTTGGCAAAACTTTGGTTGGTGGGCGCAGCAGGTTGCTGTTGTTGTTGGCGTTTGGTGGAAGAAGAGGCGACTTGGAAGGAGATGTAACGTCATCGCCTTCAGCTGTGGAATCTGGCTTATCCAAATCACCCCTAGCCTGAACCTCAGAATCAGGATCTTTATGTTCAGTTGACAGTGGGTTTTCCTCAATTTCAAGAGTTGACAACACTGGCTGAAGTTCAGCCTCCACCTCCAGGTTATTTGGTTTCAAATTATCTGTCGATTTTTCTTTTTCGCTGGTAACCACTTCTTTCTTACGTTTCAAGGAGAAACCTTTCCAAGCATCCTGGTTAAAACAAATATAAATTTACATTTAAATAAAACAACACGCTTTGCGGATAGCGAATGCGGTCGGTCGCTGGTAGATTGTGTCTTTGGGCAATGCACTTGAACCCAGCGGATTAATGGGTTCTACTAATTTAAAGGAATGTGTGAATCACACACAACACACTGCAATAGCTCCGGTAACCCGACGGTGGACGCGAGGTGATCTGACGATTGCCGTGGGCGCGAGGTAATCTGTGATTCCCGTGAATGGGAATAAACATGAATATCCTATCCTATCCTAATAGCATCTAGTGGTTAAAATAAAAAATCTAATGA
>CH003244.1:717311-880018 GCA_000149265.1 Ciona savignyi | reverse complement strand
AATTTTAATCAGGTGGGTGAACAAAATAAAAATCTCTTCTGTGTGTGTGTTTGGCCTTTTACTCGCTGCAATATAACCGCTACTATCAATATTGCTTGCCAGCATAATTTTAAAATGAACCTGTATGATTTTTGCGGCACGAATTTGTTGTCTCAGAACCAGGGTTGTGGTCTCAGCTTTAAGAGTGCTTCGATTCGGAAATGATTTCAACAATCTCTCCTCTGCTTCTTTTTTCATATCAGCCGAAATTTCCACCTCACCCAATATACGCTTCACCAGTGCAAACAGAACATCCAGACAATGGACTTTATCTCCGTACAATACCGGCAAGTCCAAAGCTCCGATCTTGACCTGGAGGCACAAATTAGGTAAATCATAAACTGACCAAAAAGTGCCAATTTTACTTTTCCAATTTTTGGATTTCAATCTAAATAAACACATTTTACACATGATTAAAGATGATTTGTTTTTTGTATATATTTGTATTTTTCACAAAGTTAAAAAAAAACTATGGTAACACCTCTGAGAATGGATAGCAGTAACAGCTTTGACAGTCAGGTCTGGCTACAACACTACAGAGATATCAGAGAACACTTGTTTAATAATTTATATAATAAAAGAAACTGACTGAAAATTAGTATAAAACTTACGAGATTCGGTTTAGGTAATTGGAAAGGGGGGTGCAAGTCATGCAGTAGATTTGAAAGCTCAGTTAGGGTGACAAACTGAGTAGCTCGGGGGTCATAGCGCCCCCAGACCATGTAAAATGTCTCGAAATCCCCCTGTGACACCCCACTCTCATCTTGCTTGAATATCTCATCAAAATTCTCAAGAATAATCGCTATGTACATGTTCACAATCACTGCAGATTAGAACCATATTTAAAAACAAATAAACAAAATACCAATAACTTAATTGTGCAAAACAATGCAATTTGTAATTCAACGGCAAAAATATTAAATGTGTCTAAAAGTAATGTTTTTAGTTACAAACTGTTTTCATTTTGATTAAATTTTCTCAATATGGGCATGTGGTACACTAGCAATGTATATGTCAAAGCAACCTATGTCTTCCCACCCCTGGATAAACATGAGTACTATGTTCTATCGTTTCTTACAAATAAAACATCAAATATTTAACACTCTGTATTATTTGTTTGACAATCTGACTGACAGTACGGTAAATATAATATTCCAAACTTGAAAAAAGAAAACAATTAAGAAAATTAACATCCATTAAAATATAGAAAAATCTTCGACACTCACCTAAAAACACTATGCAAATAAAGGCTACAAAATAAATAACGGCAGCCACTGGATCGCCACAGTTGCCAGGTGCTAAGTGTGATGACACCTCACAGTCTCTTGTGTTCATTAGCGGGTCCATTACATCATTCCAACCAGCCGAGGTCACCAAGCGAAACAGAACCATAAGCGAGTTGCCGAAGGTTTGAAAGTTCACTTGGTCATTCAAAGCACCGTTGAGTTTTACATTCATAAACATGGTCATGCCTGAAAATGAAATATGGAAAGTCAGAATCCAGAATCCAGAGTTCCCACAGCAAACTTGTGAAAACAATGTTTGTTCCTTGAAAGTTTTAACTGCCATTTTTTCCATGCCTCCCTCTTGGCATTTTTAAGTGCATGTTTTGTTAATTATATTGTTTTTAAAGAAGCACAATATTTACTGTATTTTTCAACAAAAAATTAAATATATGCTACTGCATCAAGACAACATCTGTTAAATGAAAATGCGACAAGAATGTACAAAAGTTACTTGAACTCAATGGTCATTATGTTATGTATAATGTAAATACACTGCAATAAGTTGAAAAATTAGACTATGTGCAAAAGATATTCTACAAAAAATGAACCTTGGATGGCAACCATTTTTAAGATCTGCTTAATACCGCCCACACAGATATACAGTAAGTATAATATTATAAAACAAAAATTAATGTAGCCAACCTAAAATAGCAAAGATGACAATGAAGACACTAAGAAGAACCGCAATGTTGAAGAGAGCAGGGATGGAGATCATTAGAGTCAGGATCAACCTTCGGATGCCCCTCGCAGCTCTTACCACTCTGAGAACACGAAATACTCGAAACACTCGTACCACGCGCAGCAGTGTGGGAGACACAATAAGAGCAACTAAGTTTTCCAGTATAAATCCTGAAACATTTGACAGTTTAAACATCAATGTTCACTAATTTTAGAAAATTACCAAAGTAGACAAACCACTATGTACATATTTAAACCAGTTATGAGCACAAGTAGCTCATTCGTACTATATTGAAGATGAATCAAACGATAGTGGGATCGAAGCCAGTGTGTGGTTGCATTAGTGATATTTGGCAAAGCACTTAGCGAACGTCATTCGAACGCAATTGATTAATTGGTTCTACTAAAACTGAATATGTAATTTAATCATATACAATACACAGCATTAACTCCAGAAACACCAATAGCAAAATAAAACATGAATACCATATTGTACATGTTATTAGTACCTATGAGTATCCCATCCTAGCTTATACATGGAATGCTTCAGTTGCTACTGCTAGAATGGCTGAAAATAATACTGATGACTTACCTATTATAGAAACCAGGATCACTATAAAGTCAAAGACATTGAACGCGTCACGAAAATAGTGATATCTCATTCCAATTAGTTTGAGGCCAGCTTCTAATGAGAAGAGAGCAGTAAATGTGATGTCAACCCCTCTTAGCGCTGAAGCCCATTCGGTTGACATTTTATAATGCTCCATCATCAGAGTGATCATGTTCATAAGGATGAGCAAGAAAACAGCAAGTTCAAATTTACTATGGGTTACCAGGTTGAATATTTTTAACTGCCATCGATTCTGTAATGAAAGTGTTTTGGTTTAAAAAATTAAGCGATGTTTTTCGGATAGTGGCAGGATACTCATGATTATTTCAATGTAAAAAGAGTTATAACTTGTGCCTATCATATTCTTAGAACCTAGTGGACTAATGGGTTGAAATAAAAAACTAAGAAAACGTCTCAATCTTGTTCAACATACTGCAACAGCTCTGTTAATCTGACGGTGGCTAAGATGTTTGTTGATTGCTTGTTTATTAATGCCCCTTGCAGATGGACATGCAACCTTTTGACTATCACATGTCTGGCATGTCTCCACGGAAATAGCATTTTATTGGCATAGCTTTAGCCTCAAGCAGATTTTTAAATAATAAAGATATTGTTTCTAATCTCTATGCACAAACTGCAAGAGCTTTCACAACTCGTCTATGAGAACTAGTTATTTGACCACAAAGATAAAAAAAGTGATATCCACGTACAGAAGGTGGTGAAATAGTTTTCTTGGGCTTTCTGTTTAACATGGTCCTCATTGTTTTGTAGAAGTTTTTCTGTGTGTCAGTAAGCAATGCTTCGACTGCTGATGATGTATCAGTCTATGGGGATATATTTTAAACTCAGTATTAGTCAATTCACATAAAATAAGGGTTAATTGCCTCTAATTAAACATGATGCCGATGTAATAACAAAAAAACAGCAAAACTAACAGTCATCAAAACAAGTCATATTAAAAAAAATACATACTTAAATAAAGAAAATGCGGTAACAAAACCTTAACAAAATAACAATAAAATTGCAATCAATTATTTACTTAATATTTCATTAAATTAAGGCATGAAAAAAGTGTGCACTGAAATTATGTTGCATCACATTTCCTGTCCCGGATATGAGAATACAAAGTACCTCTGGCCTTGGAAACAAAGACTACCCACTTGTTTTCGGAGATTTTGAAAGCTTTCAATGATGACACCCACAATGAGGTTCAATATAAAAAACGATCCCACCAGGACAAAGACAACAAAATAAATGAGATAATATTTTGACGCCTCTCTTCGCGGTTGTATTTCCGGACCCATCACATCACTTGCGTCAGCCATTATTTCAATCCAGCCTTCAAATGTTGCCTGAAATGGGGGAAGTTTTTCATGATTTTATGCCATTAAAGGGAAAATGCATTATCACAGGGCAATCGTCAGATTAGTGTATTACATATGACATTTATGCTATTTTAAACTGCAGTGCTTAAGCGTCTGCTTCCTGCAAAAAGATACATCTGACCAAAACAGTGGTTTGCAACCTTTGTAAGAGGATGCTGTAACTATGCTATGCGGCCGGAATAAATTAAAATACTCACAAAAACTTCCTTATTATAGTAGTCTAACCAAACTATAAAAAACACTATTTTCAGAATATAGCTTAAAACAATGCATTGGTGTACATACCACTTGAAATAGAGCAATCATTGCATTACCAACATGATCAAAGTTAATGTTGGGATTGATCCAAGTGTAGTTAAACTGTAGACATGTTGTTAGGTCCACAACTCTTAAATCAGTTACTTTGTTTTCATCAGCGTCCACACATCTAAGATGGGAAAAAATTAAATAAATACACATTTATTTTACAATAATTACCATAACGTTTATTGTAGGTGTTATTGAAATTATATTTCTATGCAGTTTAGAAATGTATACTTGGTATCCTTTCTTAGAACGTGACCTTTAGGGCATGTTTATAGCACAACCATGGAGCTAGTGCACAGTCGTAATTTAGGCATAAAGGCAACAAACCAACCCACTAAACTATCCGCCGGAAATGAACCTATATATCCTAAAAATTCGAATACAACAAAATTTTATTTTCAAAAATGTATAAACGTTTTGACTCACTTGAAAAAGCTGCCTTTGAAGAACTGGACACCCATAATCCCGAATACAAACCAAATGAGCAAGCACACACACAACACATTGCCAATCGACGGTATGCAGTACAGCAGTGCATTGACCACAACCTGTTGTGTTTAAAAAATATTGTTAAGCAGCTAGAGTAATTTTCTGTTTGACCATTAGTTATTTGTTACAGGTCGATCTAAAAAGCAAAAAAAGATGTTATCAAAACCAGGCATTAGCTAGCCAGTTGTGTGCCTATTACAGTTAATAAAATTTTCCCAAACCTAATGGTTTAATGGGTTAAACAAAAATAGTATTCTCTATATCCTTTTAATTCTATTAAACCGGCTTATCTGTATGTTGTATTTAATTCAAACATTATTTCGGTTTCAGTACAACACATTAATCCACTTGGCCCTGGCGATGCCTGCTAAGTGCCTTGCCCAAGATAAGAAAGATTATTAATTAATGAAAGAAACAGAAACATTTTGTTTAAATACTCGGTGAAATTGAAATTTATTATTCAAGAAAATTTTGGTAAAATCTATTCAGACAGGGGACCATCGAACTGAAACAACCAAAACCAAAAGTGTGTTTCTGACTTTATGTTTATTTCTTTAATTATCGTCAAAATTACCTTCATGCCTTGCCACCTGGAAATCGCACGTAATGGCCTCAATGCTCGGAGAGTACGGAGTGAACGAAATTGTGATGCTTGTGACAACACAATGCCTATCCATGACGCCTGTAATGCATTTAAATATAGAAGTCTGTATATGTAACATTAGTATTGTATATGGAACATTTGTTTCAAGGAGTGTTGGACTATCAGCTGTTTGATTGATATAACCTGCTAGCGGATTAGTTGTGACTTTACTTGGGCAAAGAGTTAGGCTTTATTGCCAAAAAACTAGTGGAATATTGGGTTAAATAAAACTGTTGTTATGTTTTCAGTGTAATTAACACACCGCAATAGCTCTGGTAAACAATCTGTGGGTATTAGGTAATCTGACAATTGCCTGTGTTATAATGCCATTCTGCTTTCCCATCCCCAGGGAAATACACAAGAAACCTATCTTAAATAAGTATTGAATTTCATGTTAACCGGTGGGTATTTAATGTCATGTTATCTAGGATTACATTTCATTGAAACAATAGGATGTCACTACAAAGCATGCTTGTAAAAGTATGCTAAGAGAAATAACTGATTCATCATCAATGAAAATAAGATAAATTGAATTTTTTGGTGGCGGGATATGTTATTGTACAGTTCTGCAAAATCTGTACTGAATAATTCATACAAAGTTATTGTTACATGATGGAAAATCATATTAAATGATGTTTAGCCTGTCAAAAAAATTTATTTATATATATGTATATATACATGCGACTTATGATACGTGCATTAAGAAATTACAAACAGAAAATAAAATATTAATTTACTAAGCAGCACTTAATGATAGCACCTACCGCTACTATTGCGCAGTCCAGAACACACCACAGATTGGTGAAATATTTGACTGGCCCCAAGCCTATCCATTTTAGTATCATCTCTACTGTAAATAAAGCAGTAAACACAAATTCCAGTTTTTCTAGAACAAGCTTCCTCACTGGGTCACTGTTCAAATGCACATCTTCCATTGCCTGTGGTGTAAAAGTGCTATGTTTTGTAATGTGTAAAATTGATTGGGCAACAAGATAGAATTGAATTTGCCAAGTGCACTTCTAATGTTACTTTTAACTTTTTTGGTTGCATTCATAACTTTATTGAATTAAGTGTACCATTACTTGACTCTTTTTTCTTTGGGTAAGACAGTACAATGGCTCTAACACAAGATATTTTATAGATTATCCATGCTATAACAACCTCTTGTAATTTCTCCACCCAGTCATAAACATAAGTAACCCATCCCAACTTATATTTGTGGTAAATTGTCATCCTATTATAAGGATAAAAAGGAATATCATAGTCTATCCTATGTGGACTTAACTAAACTGAAAAAACTTCCAAATCATATACAACACACTGCAATTGCTTTTGTCACACAACATTGGGCATGAGGTCATTTGACAATTATCCATTTGAGAATCAACCTATTCGTATACCGATAAGTTAAAACCATATTTATAGTATTTACCCATAAAAATCTGTCAATCCAAATTTCAAGTGCTATAGTTATTCGTATGAGTATTTAATTAGTCATAACCTTGAACTAACAGATGGTAGGCTAGAGACCAAGAAACTAGCATTTCCAAAAATATGATTCAACAGATATCAGTAACATTAGGTGCACAGGTTTAATTACCGTATACAATACATTATCAAAATACAAAAAGAAAACTTTTTATTGACATGTTAGACATCAAAAGACCTTTTGGTTTTTAGCAATCGTATTCCAATAAAATATCTACTTACCAGGCAAACTGTACTGGAAAGTATCAAGAAAAGTATGAACCATTCGAAGAATTTATGCTCCACCAATATATAACAGCACATACGAATTGATGACCACAATCTAAATGGCGTGCTATCGGGTGTTTCAGCACAACTTGGATATCTAGTAAACAAAATGAAACAACAATAATAGCTGCTTGGTTATGTCATTTTTATTCTGATATGTAGGAAATCTTAAAATACTTACATTTATTCCCATTATTGGGACAAATACATTTTAATACATGTAAGTTATGATCAACAGTCAGTTTGCAGAAGTTTGGGATGTTGGTTAATTTTTAATTTATCTTTACTGGATTAAGGTAAAACTCACCGATTAAGGAACCATTCAGGCAAGCAGCCGGGAGGTGATACCGTCTCCTCTTCTACATCTTCTTCTTCGACCTCTATGTTCTCGTTCTCCCTCGCATCCATACAGGAGCAACAACTCAACGAGAAGCATCCCATCGTTTTCTTTACATTGTCGCTTGGAAGATTGTGCTTGATGCCGTTTGGCTGTATCCCTTTTTCATTTGCTTTAAACTTGTTTGGATGTGCTCCATTTCCAGCTATGCCTGAATTTACTTCCTCTTGAACCTCTTCATGGATCTTTGGAAGTTCGTTGACCTCACAGTGATCGCAATCAATTCTGAAACAAAAGTTTGATGGATATATGATAGAGACTTAACTTTTTAATTTTGTACAATAATTAGTTTTCACTGTGTGGAATATTGTCTATAACATTACCTTACTCACTCAACTATGAGTCACTGGAAAGGTCAGCAAGGAAGATTCATTAAAAAGGACTTAGTGATGATCACATTGTAACTTTAAAAATCGTGGTTTGCCCGGTAAAAAAATTTAAAAAAAACTATTCAGGTATTAGGGCGGTTATGTGACTTTATGAATAGTGAAATCAGTTCATCTTTTTTATTTTATTATTTCACTAAATGACAGAACTCTTGACTAACCTCATTTGCATTTCAAACTAGGCCCAGTAAAAAGTAGCTGGTTTTCGAACAAGAGTCTTACAGACTTTTGATATAATAGCTACTTAAATAAAACTAACAAGGATGACTTACTGTGCCAGTGTGCCATGGTCGTCTAGAGGGTTTACCTTATAAGGATTTAATAAAACCTTTACCTTATGCTGACTTGCTTTGTCAGCTGACGCCGGGGTTTTGTTTCAGGAGTTGAATTAATTTTACGTTTGAGGGCTGAAATGTGTGGGCTCTCCTGCAGCTCAAATATAACGCTGCAAGATTCCCTGCGCCGTGTATTCATTTGCGGGGGAAGAAGTTGTTTTGAGGTGCCACCAGCTTCTAATGATCAACACAATTTTACATAAATTTTTAAACAACCTAGGATGTACTGGCATATAATGTATTTGCCATAATTATTAAAATGCTCTATTAGGTCATATGCATTGCATGATTAACTATGTAGGCCTAACATCATCTAATAAGCAGTTACTAAGAGTATAAACATCAATTTAACATTGCCATCCATATTTATTGAGGCCAACCAATAAAACCTTGCCATTATACTAACCTGTTTTATCAGAGTTGTTCTGTACTTCTTCAACTTTTGCACATGTGTCATCAGTATCTGGACTTGGATTCACGTTCTGAGATTTTTTCTTCATTTTTTTTCTTATTTTTTCCATTCCCCTTTGCTTTACAAAAATTCAGATTTAGTAAAGAAGTAAGTAACAAGCTATCATTTGTGTGTTTTGGGGGTCATTTCTAAATCGCTTTAGACAATCTAGACATTTATAGACTAATGTTGTAATTACGATCATGTTGCCGAAGTAACCCAATTGTTCGTACAAGGTATTCCAACAATTTCCCCCAATATTAATTATAATATTGGCTATTTCCTTACTCCAGTATATAAAAAATATACTCCAGTATATTTTTTACAAACTTTCATAGTTTTAGCCTCATAATAGTAACTTAAGATCGCTGAATCTTTTAAATGTCACCCAACAACTTGACAACCAACTTGCCCATTTTTCAGATTTTTTTTCTCCATTTGCTTTTGCTTTTGACAAATCGTCCACAGTGAAAGCCTCCAACAGTATAGCAGTGAACAAGTTTAATATCTAAACAAAAAATAAGAGGTCAAATACTATTCTTTTATGCTATAAAAGTGTACAGAAATACAGAAGAATATAGAATGGCTGACTAATCCAACAGACTCAAGTTAATTGACAAAAGACTGTGAATGGAGTTGATTGAAAGTATTGGCAACTAATAATTAGCGCCTTCCTGTGCTATAATCCCTGTCATCTTTCCATTTCTGTGGATAAACATTAGAACCACATCCTATCAATATTTATCTTTATGTGGATCCAAACCTAAACACAAGAAGCAGATGTCAGCAGTTTTAGAATAAATTTATTTTGTTTTTCTGGAAAGATGTTTTTCTGTAATTTATTTTGTTGTTTTTTCAGTACATATAAAATTTATTTATTTTCTTTGTTCTGTACACTAGCTGCGAAAGCAAATGCAGTGTATGCGGATAGTCACTTTAGAGAAATTCAGAGTAACTATAAAGAGTTTATTTGCCTTAAAATAGATAGGTGCAAAGTAAGTGGAATAAGATGGAACATAAACTAGGTATGTGTAAAACCCTTAACCTTAGACAGGAAGCCAAACACCCAACTATGGAACCCTCACCATGAAATTTGCAATGAAGGTGATGGACAAAAACAGCGGAATGCAAAGCCCGTCGTTATCGGTGATGTACATGCAGTCGTACAGCGGTTCGATCCACTCGCCACACATCACCCGCCACACCAGAAGGAAGGAATGGTAGAAATCTATGAAACTCCATCGTGGAACATTGTTGTCATCAAAACGACTTGCACTCGCCGAATACTTGGCACTGTACAACTGTTTGCCTGTAAATTAGTGTTTAAAACAAAATTTAGGAAGATTTTTTTACTTTTAAATTTATATATTTTTAGAATTCTAGCAGTCACATAACCCTTTCTGCAGAATAATTTTTTATAAGTCATGTCAGGTTTTCAGTCATTTTTTTAAACAATGTCACTTTGCTCTCTATTTCTTTTTTTAATAGTACTAATGTATTTTCTAATCAATAAAAAAATCTACCTAACACAATTTAAAACAAGAAAAACATTTAGCATGTCAAAGTAAAATTTAAACAATTAAAAAAATATATGGACGCGGCCCTAAAACCTATAAAAATATGTATTTACTTACCAATTACAGCAAAGATGTACAGAACAAGAAACAACACTATAGTAAGGTAGCTGACAGCACTTATGCTCTTCCATATTATCGAGACTAGTTTATTCATCGTTCCCCACATCCGAGCAAGACGGAACACCCGCAGCTGTAAACAAACATTTTTGATTTAGATTTTGTGATGTTTATTCTTTCCTTTACAGTAATTTAGTTTGACGTCAATTGTTACGCAAATCTGACCATACTCTATTGCAAACATTGTTTTACGGATTCTTTTGTATTTAAACAGTCTTTGTAATCCAAACTGTAAATCCAGTAATATCTTTTAGAAGAGAAAAGCTGTTTATTTTGGTGAACAATATATATCTAGTTAAAAATATGGCTTTGGGGATTTTTTCTTCTCTGTATTGGATTTATTGTTTTGGAATACAAAGTGTTTTCTAAATATGCAACATTTTAAAATATGCACTTTAAAGAATTTAAAAAGGATAAATATGGCCCAGCCAATTGTTCCAAGGTAGTGGACGATACCATTTAAAAAAACGATCTAAAATGTCAATTGAGTTAAAAACAGTTTGTACAACATATCAGTTATTAAACTAATATTACTAATGTACATTATGTAGTATTTTTTATTAATTTATGGAAAAGAAATTATATGCCTGAGTTAAGCAAAGCTGATTAATTCAAACAAATGTTTTTTTTAAATTTTAATGAAATTAAGATCCAAATCCATATTTGGTAAAATAATATATTTTCAATAAAAGAGTCGAATATGGCCATTATCGAGTAACGTTTTAAAAAATCTTGACATTAATAGTAGTATTTTGTTTCTTATATTTAAAATGTATAATCGAGAATTATGTAAGAAAATGTT
The DNA here is from genome assembly GCA_000149265.1 of Ciona savignyi. NCBI lineage: Eukaryota > Metazoa > Chordata > Ascidiacea > Phlebobranchia > Cionidae > Ciona > Ciona savignyi. The sequence goes on along the minus strand of CH003244.1, from coordinate 868,762 downwards.
TAATAAATATATATGGCTATTTCAGACATATATTTTAAATAAACCCTATTAGTTGTTTGTTTTATCAGTTTCTAATAAGCATGGAATCCAGACTAAACAGCGGTTAAATCAGCTAATGGCGTCTCAGGTATTTAATGTGTTAATTTAGGTCCAAGCCTATATTTAACATTGCATATGAATAATGCAGATGGGTAAATATTTTTTAATCAAGCATGTTTTCAGTCTAATAATAAAAAATGTCTAGGGCTCTATAATGTTTTGAATATATTTATAGGTTGAACCAGAAAAATACGATGTTATTTTAGGTCATGTTTGAAGCATTAAACATTTTTAAAAACTATCAAATTTATGATAATTATTGATTACTTTTAAAAGGTCACTTGTCTATATAACTATTTATTAATACAAATGAAAGGAAATTTGGGTTAAACTTATTAAGAAAAAAAGTTTAACCATTAGTTTTTAAATAGTATTAATTTTATGGGTTTCACCACAATTTATTGAATTCATCATCTTGGTTCGTCGACCACACAGAGCAACTGACTCAAAAACATTCCATCAAAAATTACAGAAAATCAGGCAATCAAATAATCAATGAAACAAAAAAATAATAGAAAATCGGCGAGCATCAAAAAATGCACAAAATTATAAATCGAAATAAAAATAAAACTTTACATACATATAGATACATATGAACATAAACCAACTTTAGTAAGCAAACTGTTCCATTTATACCACAAAGCCTAAGAAGTCTATCATAACAGCCCTATCACATGACCATATTAATTTACTCATAACTAACCAATATTTTTTAAGTTCGCTTATTTTTTTAAGTAATTTATTAAAAACCAAACTTGGCCAGGTTCTTAAAATGTTCAGCAACAAATAAGGATATACATGTTTTATCTCTGTTAATAGGAATACACTTAGATACCATTGCAGAACAAGTACTATAATATTGTAGGGCAGTTATAGTTAGCTGGGAGAAATTGCAGTTATAATATAAAGGGTTAAATCAGTTACACATGACACCTAAAATGTCTTATCATCCAACCACCTATTATACAAAATTGGTGTTTACAAGTAAACTTATTGAATTAGTAATTTTATCATTATTCCTAGAGCAACAGGTACTATGGTATGGCTGTTAAGTTTAATCGGTTGTAGTTATGGCTTTCAGGTAACGGGTTTGTTTCCATCCTTTAAATAATATTGTCTGACAGATTAGTCTGGTGGGTTAGTGCGTCGCTTTTCAGCCAAAGGGTTGCATGTCTAAAACTGGTCGCTAGCGTAAGGGTAGTGTCTCTGGGCAAGAAATTTAACAGACATTGCCTGAACGCAGAGGATTAATAGGTTCTACTAAATTAAAGGAACATGTGAATTATTCACAACACCGTCAATAGCAAGGTGATCTGACAATTGCCCTTGTGTTAACCACCTTGGTTTTCTCATTCACGGAGATAAACATAAAGCAGCCCAAACAAAGAAACATTTTACCAAGTTGGTATGTTGTATAAGTCATGTGAATCCATTGAATTGAAGGCAATGCAATGATGCTGCAGGTGTACTTTTTAGTAGTAATTTGAATGATGAGCATGCACATGATAATTATCTTTATCCACATGGTGGAAAAACTGCAGTCATTATAACACAGGCAATTGTCAAAAGCTTCAACATACCAGTCGTAGGGTCCGAAGCATAGTGAGATCAGGCGCAGCTGATGTTCCAACAGAAACGGTCAATCCAACTTCAATCAAGCTTATAAACACTATGATAAAATCAAAAACATTCCAAAGAGTTTTGGAGTACTCCACTGGGCCAAGAGCCGTTATCTTAATTATAGCTTCCACAGTAAAGATGCCAGTAAATACCTGTAAAAATATGTTAAGGAAATATTTTAAATTGGAAAAGTAAAACCTTTTTAAGTATAAAAGTAACATAAACCATCAAGAATTTAAATGTAGACCAGAAATTTACACATACGATATTTGAAAATGTATTAGAGTAGAAGTGGCAACTAATTGTTCATAGGTCAATCAAGTAGTTCAAACACACAAAGGGCAAAAAGCACCTACATGGTTTCCAATTTCAAGTGCGTGTTTTAGTTCAGGAGAAATTCCATGGTGATCAATAGCAAGGAACACTGTGTTGATAATGATACTCAGCATGATGACAGACTCAAATAATTTGTGCTCAATTACCTGTAGGAAAATTGGTTTGATTTTAAAGTATATTTCAACTGATTAGTTTAGTTGGTCTCTTAATTGTCATCCGGGTTGTAGGAACAAAACCAGCTACCCGCTAGTTGGTTGTGTCTTTGCTCAAAGCATTTAGTGTGCACCGATTTAACCCAGTGGCTAAATAGGTTAAAATACTGTCGCAATTTCTACACCATTCAACTAACTACAATAGCTCCGTTGACCGAAAGGTGTGCTCAAGGTAATTTGATGCTTGCCTGTTTAGGGATAAACATGAATATTCTATCCTATGAATATATAAATTTCATAAGTGCCCTTGTAGGTCTTTGGTATGGCAACCGTCGGTATGGCTTAGTGATGGCATCAGATAGAAAAATACAATGTCAAAACCAAATTTTTAGCATTGGATAGCTAAATTTGAGCATTAGATAGCTTAAAATTTATAAATTTATATACCAAATCTTTTCTATACCATACTAATTTTAGGACTAGCCAATTGAGTGCATTTACACCAGACAAGTTCATTCATCTTTACTTTAATAGCACAATTTCAATTGTTAAGGTAATTACATGCATGCCAACTTACTTTTTTTAGGTTTTTCTGGAATTTAATAAACCCTGGAAAGCAGTTCCAACTACAGAATGTGGTAAGATACCAGTTCTTAATACGCTTAAATCGTCTGTACCATATCGATCGTGTCTTTTTTGCTGGAGAAAAAAATCCAGTGAGGTTTTTAGGAAATGCAAACTTTCTTAACATTATCGATATATGTTGGGCAAACCTGTACAATATTTTATTTGTACCTCCATAAAAAGCATTTATACATACCAGTTGAAAATACACAAGCTGTATTTTTGGGTATTAATTCTGCTTTGGTATTAGGGGAATTGCAAGAATTAAAAACCATGCTACAAAAATACACTTACAAGAGTCAGAGCTATCCATTGAAAGTTCGTTCCTCTGATTTTGAAAGGCAGCTTGTTTTGATTTTGAAGCGCCATTTGATCCTTGGGTGAGGTTTGAATGTGACCCATTCACTCCACCGCTTGCTTCCCCAGCGGACACGGGTTCCTCCAGAGCAGGTTGTTCTGTGATGGGCTTCATCCGTGCCAACACCAAATCTCCAAAAGACCCCACAGTCGTCACAGAGTCACTGCCGATAAGGGATGCCTGGTTGACGCTTGCTTTTTTCTGAAGTAGCTTTCGTCGCCGAATGGCTTTCCGTTTTGCACGCTGTTTTGCTTGTTGGCGTCTTTCTTCAAACTCGCTCTATAAGGTTCATAGTGTAAACTTGAATTAATATAAATACTTTTTTCACATATATTCTTCGTTTTACTAAAACTTGTTTTTTTACACTGACCTGCTTATCATGTTCTTTACTATATGCCCTTGTGACAACAGCTAGCAGTAAGTTCAACAGGTAGAATGGTCCAAGGAAAACAGACATGAAGAAGAATAGAACATTCCATGGACCTTCAGCTCGAATTATCTATAGTTTGATTTAATTTATAGTTTAAAAAATATTTTAGTCATAATGTCAGGTTAGCTTAGTGAAATCTTGTCCGATTAGCATCCAAAGGATTATTGGATTGAAATCAGTGGCCTGCACTTAGCATAAGTTCTTTCAACTTGATTTGTAGGAGAAAAAAGTCTCTACCATATAGAACACACTCCAATATGTATTCCTACTCTTAGCAAATGGTATTTTAAAGAAAGTTGGTGCTTCAACATATTTTTAAAACCAATGGATAAATACACTGTTAAATACCCTTGAAAGTTGAAGTAACTCTCTATCATACACAACACACTGCAATATATCCTGTACCTGACGATGAGTGCGAGGTAACCAGACAATTAACCGTGTGATAACCCCCGCTGCGTTTTCCCAACATGAATATCTTATCCTATCCTATTTAGACACTGCAATATATAATAATCGGTTGGAGCAACATTCATAAAATTATAAGAAAAGACAAACAACTATATAGTTTTAATGACAGCGATTTCCCTTGTGATAATTAATCATTAGTGTTCATTCTCTTAATAAAAAGCGAAAAAAATAAACCTAAACGAAAATAAATATCCCTGATAATTCAATCAAACACAAGAATCAACATGGCATATGACTCACCATGTTGTATACATTTTCCCAGTAATCCAGTGTTAGAAGTTGAAAAGATGTCAGCAAAGCATATCCCATATGATCGAAGTTTGTGTGGCCGTAGTTGGGATTATCCGACACGTCAGGCAAGCATACATAATTCACTGGGCAGATGCTGCAACAAAAATTACTAAAAGTTAAAAGTGCACAACAATATCTCCGGCTTTATTTCCTACACCATGCGAAGTTGAGTAGCCTATGTCTTATGTAATATTATCTATTAGATTGCAGCTGACAGAAGCAATGACCACTAAGTGCCTTGCCCTAGGACTCAAGTAAATAGCAGAAGGTTTTCTTGACCTCGTAGTTAAACATGGCTCATAAGTATCCTTCTATATAAACAACCAAAAAAGATATGTAATAAAACGTTTAAAATTCTAACACTGAAGTGTTAATTTACCCGCTTCCAGTGCTGTTCCCACACACAACCTGCTCACCATCCACATCATTGAAGTTTGCTGGAAATGTTTAAATAAATGTATCCTTTTTCTTAATTTTTCAAAATAATGTGTAAATTAGCAGAAAGCCTATCAAGAAATAATAAAAACTTGGCAGAAACATCATTCTAATAGCCATGTAAAAGAAAACGAAGGCTGACAATTCTATTTAGATAAATTGTGCAATAATTTATGCTGGCAGAGTTTAGGGAAGAGTTAAGTTTATGAATATATTACAGTGAATATCAGCCCATGATCAGACAGGTAATTTGTGAGTAAATTTGGAATGTTACTTTAAAAGGTCAAATGCTACAGATATTTAGATATATACAACTGTTATCACTAAAAGTACCGGTATATTGCACATTTGTTAAAAAACTTAAAAGTGTAATATAATTAAATGATGAGTGACCTGTTCTGCCACCACAACAGTTTACAATTTCAGGTGCTTGAATATTGCTTTTAAAAAACATTTTGCAGTGTAACATTCACATAAATATATTCGCACATTCATCGCTCAAACCTGAATCGTGGGTGAAGTTAAAATATTGCTGATCACTAAGTCCAGAAGGAGGGTAGATGACGCAACGTCTTCTCAGCACTCCTTGGTATGCTTGCAGTGCAATGAGTGACACAATAATTAGGAGAAAGCCCATAATAAACATAACTTCGCCGAGTGGTTTCATCGAGTGGAACAATGCGTTCACAATAGTTCTCAAACCTTAAATATTAAAGTACATTAATTTTTCATTACCTTATTAAGATGTGAAGGTTATTAAATAATGTTAATAACACGGTAGAGTCTCAAAGACCTGTCTACAGAATGTAATATGGCTAAATTGGGTTATAACCAAATTGTAACAAAGCCTTAGCTTATGTGGATAGAGATAAAGCTATGGAATCCGTTGGTTGGTGCGAGGTAATCTGATTAACCATGTAAGAATGTTCCCTTTCGTAAACACAAAATATTATAATGAACTGTCAGACAAAAAGTTGATAAAACTAAAATTATCTATTAGCTAGTTTTTTTTGTGTTTTGTACAAGGCATTTAATGGACATTACTTAAACAAAGTCCAATAGCCTATGGTTTGAATGAAAACTATACCAATGTCTTCACGATATACAACAGACTGCAATAGACCCAGTAACCCACATATAAGCATATGGCTAATTAACTGTGTTGCAATATCCTTCATTGTCCCACCCACACGGATAAACATGAGAATTGTAAAATTAAAATGTTATTAATTTTTAACAAGAAGTGCACGAGGCCCATTACAAGGTAAAAAAAACTGAAATCAATAAAGCACTAAAACCCAATTTCGGGTTACAGAAACTATATTTAGTGTGTATAAATTAGTCACAGTAAGCTTTTGCACAACTACATTAAATCATAATGTCATATTAGATCTCTATTTACCAATACAACCTAATTTTGCTATTTTACATAATAACAGAAGTAAAAAGTCAATGTCTGTATGTACTGTTGCTGTTGTCCATACCTGGTACAATTGATACAGACTTGAATGCCCGTATAACCCGAAAGGTACGTAAGCTGGATACATTGCTGGCAGTTCCTAACAAAGTGACATATCTGGCAAAAAAAGTAATTGTCATTAAAGAACTACAAGACATGTTCTTACAAGCAACACATTCAAATTTTTAATTTTGCTTCATTGTATGTACTGGGTAGATTCTGTAAGATTGGTCCGGCAGTATATATTCTGGGAGAATAGCTCATCACACGGTTTGGATATTAGTTTTAAGCCAAAAGATTGTTGGATAAAAACCAGATGCGAGCTTATGAGTAAGGTTTTCAGGCACATCACTTTTAGGATATTAACTAAAACTAGAGTTTTAATGGGTTCAATCAAAACAGTAGGCCTAGCAACTTTTTTATCATACAAAACAACAGTGCAATGGTTCCAAACTTGATGACGATGAACACAGTGTATGCTGCCAATTGCTTGTAATAATAGTCGAATATCCTATCTTTTTTGTCATTTTTGTAAGGATGAGGGACTAATATTTGATGACACAAATTGATAATGAAAACTTTAGCAAAGAATGTGGTTAAAAGATGGCTGTTGTACTGACACTGGTTGGATTTTTACATGGTTATTGGAACATGGTCTTAGTAGTGAAAAGTAAGGATTTATTAACAGTTATTTTCAGGTGGCTAGTAAAATAGAGTTTGTGGTTTCGAGGGTATGTCATGTTTATTTTTGGATACAACCCACAATCCAGAGACCAAAGTTATTACTATGTTTGCAGTAAATTTATTTTCCACATGTGTAAAAGATAATCATTAAAACACAATATTGATCATTAAAACAGCACTCACGCAATGATAACAACTATAAAGTCGAGCCAATTCCATGGGTCCCTCAAATATGTGAATTGGTTTAGCACAAATCCTCTTCCGATTATTTTTACAATCATTTCAACTGTGTACAGTGCAGTAAACAAATACCTGAACGAAAAAAAATATTATTTATGTTACAGTTACTCAAAATCACAAAAAGTTGGACTAAAATCAGTTTTTCACAAAAAATAATTTACACAGTTGTGTTTTTAAACAAGCTTGAAGCAGATTTTTTTATGTTAAAAATAAAACGTGAAATTTCGGTAATTTTGATATTTTCTTGTGTTCGCAGTCGGGTTATCCGGGTATTATAAAAATTGTATAGATTTTTTTAAATCCACTTGATTAAGAAAACATTGTTAAGTGTATATGGACACAAGTATACAAGTATTAGTGTGGCCAAGACCAAGGTGCTCAACCTTCACAGCAAGTGACATAACATAATATTTTAATGCACTTTATCTTACCAGATAACAAAAAGTAGTTTATATTAGCGTGTTTAAATAATGGGAAAAAAACAATGAAAATCAGACACATAAACAAATACTTACTCTGCTGCCGGTATTTCTTCATTTAAACCAAGAAAAACACAGTTGACAAGTATGGTTGTCATTACTATAGCATCGAATAATCTAGAAAACTGGTCAAGGAAAGTATAATAATAATTAAAGATATTTTTAGGCTTAGGAATAGGAATATAGGAATAGGATATTCATGTTTATCCCCGTGGATGGGAAAACCAAGGGGGTTAACACACGGGCAATCGTCAGATCACCTCGCGCCCATCGTCGGGTTACCGGAGCTATTGTAGTGTGTTGTATATGATAGACACGTTCCTTCAATTTGGTAGAACCCATTAATCCGCTGGGTTCAGGCAATGTCCGTAAAGTGCCTTGCCCAAGGACACAACCAACTAGCTAGCGACCAGTTTCGCACCTGCAACCTTTCGATTGAAAGGCGACGCACTTAACCGTTAGACCAACGGGCCGGGCTTAATAGTAAAACAAGGTTGCCCGAGTGGTAAAACGTCACTGACATATAGATCAATTGGAGAGGTGTGTGATTGAATACAGGGTTTTACTATTTCGGACTTTTTTTGAATTAAGCAAAAAAACTGTAATTAAATCCCTTGTATACAACAACAAGTAGAATATTGTTTATGACACAACTATGGATACTAATCCAGCCAAGTTTATCAAAAATAACAATGTCAAAAAATCTTCTGTGCAAAACGAATTCAAGAAACTTGCTTTAATTTATATTTTTACCATTGTTGTACATCTGGACCCAACTTATTAATACAGGCATAACATTTAAATTTCCAATACAAACACATCAAAGGATACGGATGTAATATAATCCTAATGGCAAGCTGACGAAGAGGCTGGAATGGAGAAAAGACAAAACATCCCCGCGCTGCACTGAACCGGTAGATGTAATCGGAACCAAATCTTCTTGTCACCACACAGAATGTCTGTGGGATTATAAGAACAATAAGTTTTAATCATAGGAAACAAAATATGAAACCATAACAATAAAAAAATTAAGTCAAGTCCGTATTCAATTCCATTATATTAATATAGGGAAGATATATGTTATTTGTATACTAGTGGGTGAACATTTAATTAATGATATGCATTTTCATGTCCAGTCGTGGGGTATTTATTGTGTTTTATGAAAATACATGGATTTTGATTTTTGATTAATCCACGATATTTCTCTGGGAATTTTCTGTGCAGTACCTTACCAAAGAACACATACATGATACAACCAACAGAGGTTGGTTTCACACTGGAAACTTTACAACTAGTTGTTCACTATACTACCAACTTGGATCCATGCAAATAGAATGATCAGCTTCGTTGCTAATTTCCTAAACGTTAAAGAATCAATATTGGCTTGTAGTGTTTTACTGATTTTTTGAAACAGGTAGCTGTTGTCTAGTCAGATAGAACTCAGCTGTGAACCCAATAGGTACTTGCAAGTTGATTGTGACTTTGGGCATAGCTCTGATAACCTGACATGGGGTCATTTGACAAGTTTCTGTGTGATAACGGCTCTTGGGTTTTTGCATTTACAATTAAGTAAAAATGAATATTACAATTTTTTTAATTAAGCCAAGTTTGGAACCCATAATGGGATCACTAGAACCGTTTTTGTAATAAAATCAGTCATGTAAACCAATCAACTACATTCCTGTACTAAAACTTTAGGATGTTTTTTGTTTATCTTTTTTACCAATTCAAGTTCCAGACATATGGTAGGCTGTTAACCAAGACCATAATATTTATAGGAGTCGGTATGTATCGGTGTCGTTAACCCTTCGGCCACACAACTGTTCTATCTTATAATCAGTGCAGTGGCAGATAAATAACCCTATTTTTACCGATCTACCACATTTATATATATATATATATATATATATATATATACCGAATTTTTAAGGCATTATATGACAATTGCATTTGGTATGTTAGCATGAAGGTTAAATGCATTGTTAAATAATAAATAATTCGTACTCGGCTGGTAACTTTAAAGCAATGCTGTAATACCTGAAAGCTGAATCTTTCAAAGAAAACATTGGGATTATATGTTCAATTTCGTGTTATAAAAGGGGAAATCCCGCTTAGGTAAATCCCCCAAAATTGTATTCTTTCATTTTATTTAACGCCATTGCATTAAATAATATGCTTTCATTTTATTTGAAGTCATAAGGGAAATAAATTAGATTGGGATGAATATACACAAATTTTTCATGAATAAAATAAGAATATGTTTTTTTTTTCGCATTAGTCATTCCTTTAAAATCGTATATATAATGGCTCGCTAAAACTTACATTCTCGCCTCTTTCTTTGTAATACGGGTCAATATCTTCGATCGGTTTGTTGTAATACTTCTTTTGGAATTTACCACAGTATTGTGGAAGTTCTTGGCCATCAGCTAGCGTTGGGTCGGGTTTAAGATCAGCGTCGACCAGCTCATCCAACGCACCGGAAGTCCATGAGTGGTTTAAACCTGTACCGAAGTGCAAGAATAAAATATTTAAACAAATACTTTTAAAAAAGTGGCCCCGAAGTTTTTAACCTTACCCGGCACCCTGCCGACGAGATTTTTTTGTGTCCAAGTCGATCATGTACCTATTTATCCAATATTTTGTTGACGTGTTATAACGAATGGCGTTTTGCTATCAATTCTTATAATCTTGTAGCCGTAATATAAGGGGACAAAAAAATAAAAAGTGTTTGCGGCATCTTGTGCTCACTCAACTTAACCCAATTCAGAATATCTTATCGATAATCACATGCATATTTTCCACACATTTTCCAACAAAAGGAAAGTTTAAATTAGTTTACATTAAAATTGAGGTTTCTTATTGGTCCGATTTAAGCCACCATAGCTAATAGCATTTGTTTTCTTTCTGTATATTGAAAAATTGCACTGAGGCGTTAAAAAACTAAATGAATCGGGAAATGTACATTGATTTTTAATCTTAATTGTAATTTCTACCAGTGCTCCAAGGACTGGATTAGACAGTGGACCGGGATAGAGTGTGGTTACATATGGTGACATACATGGTCACACATCTAGTCAACAGGTTGATTTTAATCATTTTTACTAGGCATGGTTTTTTTATTCGTAATTATTTTTTAAATCCGTACCACATCCGTTATGTTGTCTTCTGGTCTTCTTTAGCCGATATGAATCCGGCGCAATAACCAATAAACGTTTATTCGAATGCGGCTTTTACTGATGATAAGCTGTGTAAGCCTGTTATATTAATTGGGTTTGAGATATTCCCGTATGGGGTCCCAGCCAGAAATACCCACTTAGTGACCGGTGATTAAAACGGTCGAGTTAAGAATACCATCCCCGCCATCAACTTTCGAAGTTTGTTAAACATGGGTTGATTAATTGAAACACACGTAACCGGTACATATGTGGTTATAGGCTCAAATGCAGCCAGAGAGATCTGATTAAAATTGACCCCCATAAAAATATTTGTGTATTCAACCTATACATCAGATTTTCGTAGCAGCGGAAACTAATCGAATACTTTGAAATAACCAATACAAAAACAGACCTAACCGATCGCTTTTATAGTTGCGGCAGTAAAAGTAGACTTATCGAAAAACAATTCCAGAGTATTGAAGAAGTCCTTTGGGAAACATTAACCTAAGTAGCTTATGTCATATGAATAAGAACTTACGAAACTAATTACAGACACTAAAAGTCAAAGATTACTCTGCGTGTTGGTTGATATATGCCAACATTCAACTATTATCAAACCGTTTGCCTAATAGCGTTGTATACATAGTAATTAAAGGCTATGAGACTTTTGTATATCACAACGCTTCATTTTTTGATTAGTAAGGTACAATTTCAAACGTAAACTGCTATCTTGAATAATTTATACACATATCGAGAACAGACCTTTGAAAACTGCTTGTTTTGCTGCTGAGTTCTTTTCGGCGGATTTAATAAGCAGAGAATGTTTTCGTTTTTGTTTTAGCTGTTCCAGACTTTTCTGATTGAGTAGATGATAACCTTCAAGCTCGTCGACGGTAGATCCTGTGGCGTTTTCCATTTTTATCGATAGTTCTCTCAACGTTTCTTTTCCAATTCCAACATTCCAATCCTTGAAGTTAAAGTTCTAAACCAAAAGGCTAAACTTAGCCAACTTATTTCAAGACTGCCTGCTGTGTTCCGCCACCAAAGCAAACGAATAAATATTCTCGTGATGTAATCCGTTCTTGGATCGCTGTAGTATCAAATTCGTTTTCGTGTTATGTAAAACTGAATGGACATTGAGGATATTGGTTCACATTACAGCATCGTCCTTTCACTAGTATTAAATGGCCTACTTTCGTTTACCTATATAAAAGAACAATTTTAAAACACACTTATCCAGATATTGGGAAAAAAAACACTTACAAACTACCTGGCTAAATGTACAGGTAAAACTACCAACACTGATGTATTGGTTAATTCAAAGTTAAATTAAGTTTTCTTGCTTCACAATCCTCTCGGAGCTTCTAACTTGGGAAATCCTGACTTAATTATCGAGCTAATGAGTTGGATTGGGGGATATCGGCGATGTTATCTATCTGGCAGGCATTAGATGACACCGTGCACCCACTAAGAGCCGCTATTGCATCCGACCACAAGATCGATGGCTGCAATATATTTTATTTGGGACGATACATCAATATTTCATTTTTAAGACTGAAACCTTTGGGTCCAAAAGACCTTAATTTATTAATGACGTTAGAGCAATTTAACAAAATACCTGCCGAGCTGAGTGCCGCGATAGTATAGCTAGAAGTACATTCGGTAAAACTAGTTTACTGCGACAATTAGTGACGTGACATCACTCCTCTAAGCTTAATTACTTCGATTATTGCAACCGAGGTTAAACAAAGCATGCCTGGGGCAACATTGCTTGGTCCTAGTTTAAAATAAGGCGCTTGCATAGTGCGCTTTTGCAGTATATGATAATTATGCATGTATATATTCCAAACCGTCTTATCTAAAAGCGCCCCGAAAGGAGTTTATTTCTCTCCGAAAATTAAGCCTATATTTCGTTCACACATATTAAAATTAAAATCATCGATCAGGCCGTCTCCTATAGATTGCACCAGCCAATAAATGCCACGTAACGCGAATTCGGTATAAAATTAAGGATTAAAAAGTCGATTGATCAAAACTGTCTAGACTTAACGAAGCATATCACAAAACGTTTGCCTCTGACAGAGATTATGAGAACCCAACGGCCTACGATCTTCGCATTACTTTATACATTATTCATACCTTTAACGTGGTAACGCAATTCCGTTTTGTAATACAGTAAGCGCCGTCCAACGCGCAAATACAGGAGCTGCGACTAATCCAAGAAAATGCGAAAAGTTAAAGAAAAGAAATCCGAAAACACTGCATAGACTCACAACTAAGCGTGTGCGCTTTTGTTTTATTTTTTTTTGGCAGCCCATCCTTATTTTTACCTATATACGCTTTTAGTAAATATAAAATTAATTACACTGGTGTTAAACTTATTATTATATCTTAATTAAATATTTTAATTTACAAAGAATATATTTCCATATTTATTTAAAATATGTTGACTAAAATATAATAACAACAAACTTTCATGTATCTTGACTTAAGGCATATAATAACCTTACATTAATAAAATATATATATTATTTATTACGTAACGTCATACATAAACGATAATGACTTAGCGATGCTTATCTTTAGAAAAATTTGCTCTAGATTAAATTTGGTTCGGTAATCATACATAATTCATCGATGGGCGTAGCAATTTTTAACAGTTACGTGATGCGTAGTTATTTATTCCATGTAAAGTATTGGTTAGCTGTAAAAATATGGCGGCTACCGGTTCTTAGTGAGATCTGTCGATAGTAAAACGCAATTTGTGAATGGTGAGAGGCGCTTTTTTGGGTTTAGGTTAATGGAATAGGGTTTCAATGATTTGTCTTTGCTAGATAAGAATAAAGTCGGAATCTTGGTTATAATTAGTTGCGAAAGAACCTGATTTAGCACAAGATTATTAGTAAATCGCCTTTCCGGTATCATTACAACGATTGCGTATATGAATCTACCAGTCCCTTTAATTTGCTCTCGATGACGCTTTTCACAAAGAACGATACAACAAAGACGCTATCTATATCATAAAACACTTTTGTGCGTCCGGAACCAACACACAATACAAAACAACATAGCAGCGATGCTTTGTATCGGGAATCTTAATTGCTACAACACGTAAAATAATACGATGTAGGGCAATCTTAAAATATATATTATGCTAAGATTTAACACCAAGTAGACCTTTTCAGCAATAACCTTTCTATGACTGTAAACTAAGCCGAAAGTGAACGTGACTGCTGGCCTTCTTGCACAACAAGAAAAGACTTATACATAGATAGCATCTCGTGCCTTTCTTCTATTATTTTTCTGTATTGGGAATGTGCCAATACCGTTTAAAAATACACCTGTCTATACCACACAGTGTTCTGGAAGTAACCAAAATATGCAGTTTTAGGCTTAAAACTTAGGCAATCCGTACGAAAGGCGTACAAGTTTAAGAAATAAACATTTACACAAAATGACCGTTCAAACCCTGTTATAGCAGTCTAGCCCGATAACTTGGTAAAAAAAATTAAGTTTAATAAAAAAGATGCACCAAGAGATGTATCAATGTTTAAAATTATAGGCCTATCGACCTTCCTCTAAACTGCATCATGGCAGACAGTTCAAACACCTATATATATATTATGCAACCCTCACGGACATTTTCTTTATTGGTTATTGATCTGTTGTCTTAACGTATGCAACTTCTATATAAATCGATTCCAATTAGACAAAACACGTCACGCACACTTAAAATATAATTCAACACGAAGCGGACAACTGATTTCATCTGTACAGTTGTAAACGTAACTTGCCCCGAAACCAAGTAAAACAGGAATTGTATATGACTTAAAAACCGTGACTTTTACTCCCTGTATCGTTGGCTCAAACATATATAGATGGCAGCGCACACGGTCAAGTAAGTAGTTTTTTCTCAGTCTATTCTGATCAGTTTTTTAATCATGGCAACACAAACTTTCCGATCGCTGAACTACTGAAGTTCTTGCTAAATCGAACTTGTATTACCTCGGGATTAAATATGTAATCTTAATCTGCTGTCAGCGCTTTTACAACAAGGTTTTAACGATCCCAGATCGATCTAATGACTTTAAATCACAAGCTAAATTGCTTGTCCATGTATGTAACGTTGTAACCTCGATGGTTCAGTCAATCGTCTGCTGCCTAACTTGTCTCATCAACACTCATGAAACGCTCATTACTAAACTAAACTTGAACATGATTTGACATGACAATCCATTGCTACTTGTTAAGCGTACTAACTTTGCGGTATTAATGATCATTTAAAAACTAGTAAAAATATTTATAAAAGCGAATGTTTGCTGACAATAACAAAGAAAACGGCGATGCTTTAAAGCAATTTTTAGGTGGCACCAATTAATGCATTCGTCTATTTAAAAACTTCCTATCGCTAATGAAATGCTTAAGATCAAGTAACCAAACTGTTAAGTACCTATAATCATACTCGTTTTGGAACTATTGGAAATCTTTCCCCCGGCAGTTCTATATTCGAAGACAGGCTACGTTTTCCGTGGATAACATTATCATTGGCGGAACCAGTGTAAAGTTTTAAAGCAGCAGCATGTGATACGAAAATATAACGACTGGATAAAACAACATTATGATTAGACCACATATTCTTACAATTCCTACAGTACGGAGTGTTTGTGATTATACAGTGGTCTGTTTATAATCAAATAATCAATGTGTTCAATTTACAGATTAGCGACGTTTTTGTAAAAGAAAATGTTACCCTTACCTATAAAGTACAAGAACCCAAAAATGTGTATTTTTTTAGAGATTTACGCCACCATGCGGTTTATTTAATACGTCATAATGCCGGCTCGTCACGCTTCGCAAGATCATCTGTTTTGTTGAAACGTTGATATGTTCCTTTCACTTGCTGAGGACATGGAAGGTCATTAGATAATAATAATAAAAAGGAACTTAGCGCCAACAAAAAACGCAGCACTAATTATCCGACACGGTTGGACACCATTGAATAACAGCCTTCAGGCTATTACTATTTGTTCCTTTTTGATACGTCGTTTTAAATTGCCGCTAACCATACTGGTTTTTATGTTATCAACAAGGGCCAAGTCAATAAAGAGCAGACGAAAATATTACTTAAAAATACATAGACAATATTAGGGGAGAGTAAGGGTACCTTACATTTTCAAAATAATACCCACGTGATAAACAATCAATTTTTTCATAAATTAATAGAAGAAAGCTTTTTTTGTATAATAGTAGGTTTAACCATCAAGCGATTGTGTACAGCATATATATGGGTAACCAGGTTAATTGGTAAATAAGCCTGGTCGAATAGCTTGGTAGGTTAGTGCTTCAAGCCGAAAGGTTACAGAATCAAAACTAGCTGCTGGCTAGACAGCTGTGTGCCTGTGTCCTTTAGCAAGACACTAAGAAAAGTTTTAGACTGGGGATTAAATGTGAAAACATTGAATTTGCAACCACATTTTAATGCTAAAAACTACATTTGTATAGGTGGTAGTTGACCAGTTAAACTGCCCGGCCTTCACTGGAATGTCCAATTAACTTTTTCAATAAAAATGAAGTTAATATCGCTCTGTTCAAGACCCAACACTGTGAAAAGAACTGTCCAGCTAATTCGTTCATCATGTAGCAGGAAATTTACACAGTCAAGCGGATATTTACAAAAAGGTACCTGGTATCTATATTTTGTTAAATTAGTAATAATATATTTAAAAGTCTAGTTAAAATGGATACCTAGTACATACAGGACTTTAACACTTTCTAAATTTATGAAAACCACAATAATATACTAACAAATATAGAACATGTTATGGTATATGCTTGATTGAATTACTATGCCTACATATAAATTCAGTCAAAAACCACACCACATGTTACAGGTACCGGTATTGTGTTTTGCAGGAAACCCATACAAAGATATCACTATCGGGGTGCCGAAAGAAATTCTTGAACACGAAAAGCGGGTAGCCCTCAGTCCAGCTGCAGTGGCTGTGCTGAAAAAGATTGGCTACAATGTGAACATAGAGAAAAGTGCTGGGGACAAATCGGAATTCTCCGATGCTATGTACACTGAACTGGGGGCCTCCATCGGAAGTAAAAGTGATGTCTTTGCATCAGATATTTTATTGAAGGTAGATTTATTATCTTTTGGTGTATGCTGCGAGACAGTTCATCCAAAATTTCAGTTGACATATCTTGTAAATAAGCAAACTTGACCACTACATCTTTAATCATAGCTTCTGCGAATTAGACCAGAATCAATCATAGTTTCTGCACAATAGAATAGAAATGCTTCTGAGGCAAACATTTCTTGACACTCGTGCTACCTTGCCCTTGCCCCTGCCCCTACTAATGTAATGGACCATTTTTTTGTTTATTGTGGGGGTAGGAAACCAAACCTTGTACCACAAAGTGGAATTTGTTATAATCTGCCTACCAACTAGGTTACTGACTGACTGATAGTAGCCGTGCTAAACTTGATAGGTATATTTAGTTTCAAAAATCTAGGTTAAAGCTTGATATGTTAAATGCCATACCCTAAGAAACTCGTGAAAAGATTGAACAAGCTGGTACATGCCTGGATTAGTTCATATATAAGTAATTCTGATGTCCAGACTATTATTTTTTAGTTTGTTAAACATGTGCTGTAGTTTTTGTTTATATGCAGACTTCTAAACAACAAGATATACAGTTCTATTTAGTTTAATAATTATTTTTACCATATCCACTATGTGAGGTGTGTTGCATTGATAGGCCCTTGAAATTAGAGATGTTGTTGTCAATTGAAATGTTCATTGTTCATAGGTTCGGGCTCCTGAGCTATCTGAGATTGATCAGCTGAAACCAAACTCCACATTATTCAGCTACATCTACCCAACACAAAACCCTGATCTGCTTGAGAAACTTGCACAGAAGAATATGACTGTGTTCGCCATGGACCAAGTGCCTCGTGTCACTATTGCTCAAGTAAGGTTTTTTTTAGAGCTTTAATTTTATATGAATTCTGATAAAGATTAACCGAGTAGGAAAAAACAGGTTGAACGTTTTTGGCAATCGCCACTTTAGTTTAAAAACCTTGTCAGACACTGAAATTTCGAAAAATCTATTTATGTTTAATTTGGCATTGATTTAGTTTAAGGAAACGTGCAGTGGTTAAGTTAAAGAGTTTAAGTTCATTTAACCTAAATTTTTATTGGTTAATTGTCAAGAAATTGGTTACTGGTATGCGGTACCCAGCTTATGCTGCGCTAGGGTTCAAACAAATATATATATATATATATATATATATATAAGTATTAATATATATATATATATATATATATATATACAAATATATATATATAAGTATTAATTTACAAAACTTGTTGATTATGACTTGTGTGTAGCATATTTGTTAAGTTGCATGCTTAATGTAGCTACACAGTGACAATAAATTATGAGTTTGTGTATGGTTGCAGTTTTTAATGTTGACTGCTGACTGGTAAAATTTCCTAAATGGATGATCTGGATATTAACAAAATTAGTATGTTTATAACTGAAGCATACAAATAATTCAGACTGCATCTTCATCATTTTTCACATCTAAATAGGCCTATCCTTTGTAGGCATTTGATGTGCTGAGTTCCATGTCCAATATCTCCGGCTACAAAGCCATCGTGTTGGCCGCCAATCATTTTGGAAGGTTCTTCACCGGCCAGATCACTGCAGCTGGAAAGGTTCCCCCTGCAAAGGTAAGTAGTTTTTAAAAGGTGTAAATACACAAACTAGTATTAAAAAATATAAATGGTCTTCTTCTGGAGCTGGTAAATCTAGCGGATTGTTAATTTTTTTTTAAGCATCTGTAAAGTGAATTTTGCAATTAAAGATTATATGTAAATTTATATAAATAAATTTTACAATAACAGCCTAACAAAGTTTCCAGTAATAAAATTATTAGGATTAAACCCCTGTTTCAGGTTGATTAAACCCCTGTTTCAATTAATTAAACCCCCATTTAGGTGTTGATTATCGGAGGTGGGGTTGCAGGGTTGGCATCGGCAGGAACAGCGAAAGGCATGGGTGCAATTGTGAGGGGGTTTGATACAAGAGATGCTGCATTGGAACAGTTTAAATCACTTGGTGCTGAACCTTTAAAAGTAAGTACTATCAGTGGGATCTGGTTAAATTAATAATGTTGGTCCTCTATATCACACTAGACCCAGGAATGTATGCCTTAAAGGCCCTTTATTCCAAATATTGTGGATAGTATAATTAACTCTAAAATTGTAACCGTGTAGAATTGTGCACCAATTCACTACTGTCCTCAGTTTAACAGGGAAAAGTATCTATTTGATACTCAGCACTTATCAGAGATTATTAGCAGTAAAACAATATAATGTTTTTACATTTGCACCCACTAGTAGTTAATTAGTTATAAAGTTACTACTATACAGTAATTTGCCCCATAAAAAGATACCTTTTCCCTTACACATAGTTAACAAAAACATTTTCCCTCATACTTACTTTCAAGTGTCAACATATTCATCATATTTTTTAATCAGCTTTGACATAACCACCTCTCTTATGGATTAAAAAACTAATTTAAGGATAAATTAAAGCTTTAATGATATAAAAGCAACTCTTCAAATTCCAGGTAGACATTGAGGAATCTGGTGATGGTGCTGGTGGATATGCCAAGGAAATGTCGAAAGAATTTATCGAAGCAGAAATGGCTTTGTTTGCTAAACAGTGCAAAGAAGTGGACATTGTGGTAACCACTGCTCTCATTCCAGGTACATCTGACTTTAACTTGCAAGTTGTAAGTTGTAAGTTTTTAAATGTTTATAAAAAGGAGTTGAAGTATTTTTCCTTTTTGGGTGGTGTTTTTAAGCACAAGAATCTAAATACTGTTTTTTTTTATTACAAAGAATGCCGATTTAAAATGATATTAGGCAAAACACTGAACTAATGATAATGCTAAGCCATCCAGAATTTAGTTCCACTCTGACAACTTAAGACATTCCTACTGTTTTAAATCAATCCATTAATCCACTAGTTTGTAATAATATTCTTGCCCAAGGACAAACTGACTATGCAAGCAGCTGGATTTGATCCAACAACCTTTTGGCTTAAAGTGACCTCCTCAACCCACTCGGCTACAAGACCGGAAACATTTGTAAACACCTACTTCTCCTTGCAGGCAAGCCTGCACCGAAACTCATCACCAGGCAGATGGTGGAAAGTATGAAAGATGGTTCTGTCATTGTCGATCTCGCAGCAGAAGCAGGAGGCAATTGTGAGCTCACAAAACCTGGGGAGCTCTACAAACATGGGGTGGGTAGTTTGGCTGGTTTTAATAAACTTGGATGTGTCCACAATATTTCTATAGAACTTATAAAGTAAATGATGGTGGTTGAATCCAGCTGTGTTCCAACAATTAGATAGCTTAACTAAGAATACGACTTATGGAATCCATCAATCCAATACTGCAAATATAGGATTAATCAAAAATTAGTTGCCAGTTTAAGTAATCGTATCTAAATACAATAAATATATCTGTCACTCATTGGGTTCCAAAATTGGTGTACTCCAAGTGCACTTCAAAAAAAACTGTACATGTTGGTATGACCATCTTCATGCATGTTGTACAGTGTACACTTAGCTATGTATACGAGTAGCTTAAATGTTCTTTGTTTTGACTGTACTTTATACTGCCTTTCTGAGAGGCATAAATTGTTCTGTGCACCAGTGTTCTCTCATTAGTCAAGCTCAGTCGCTAAACCTACGATCTTATAGGAAGTGACCATCATCGGTTACACAGACATACCAAGTAGATTGCCAACTCAATCCTCCAACTTATATGCGAACAATATGGTGAAGCTAATCAAGGCAATCAGCCCTGATAAGGAAACTTTTAACTTTGAATTCAAGGATGATTTTTCGTACGGCAATATTGACCATGTGGTATGTTCATTTTCGTAATTTTTTAAGTGTGCGCTATGGGTTTATGAAGGTAAAATCTGATACATATATGGTTGTAATGATGAAATATGCTATAGTTTAATTAGTGTAATATTTCCTTAATGTAACACACTGCAAATGTTAAACATCTAGCAACCGGACACAGGATACATGATGTCAGTCTGTCTGCTAAAGATTCTAGTAATGCAACACCTGTGTGTGTGTGTGTGTGGCTGTGTGGGTGGGTGTATGTGTGTGTGGGTCGTGGGTGTGTGTGTGGGTGAGTGTGTGTGCGTATGAAATTTGGGCTTTACCAATTGTTCTGATATGATCAGGTATTTACCTATGCATGTCACATAGGTTCGGGGGTCATGCGTCGTCCACGAGGGTAAGGTAACGTTTCCGAGCCCTGCCCCCCAAAACATCCCCCAACCAACCCCACCACCACCCAAACCCACTGAGAAACTAGAAGTGGCCGAGCCTGAATCAGTATTCGCCTCAAAATTCAAGGAGACTGCTTTATATACAACTGGAGGTATGTTTTAATATCGGCCGCTTATTTTATAGTCTGACCTGAAATTAATAATTTAAAAATTAGTGGCTTCTTTTTATAACCTGACCTGATTAAAAATGTTTTAACCCATTTTTAAAAAAAAAATGTTTTAACCCATTTTTAGTGGAACAAAGAAATATTAGGTCGATGAAAGTTGAGGTGACTATTTGAAAATTACCTTATTGTTATAAAAAAATCATTATTAAAGTATGCATTAAGATGACATATTTGTTATAAGGAGGTATTTAAGATTTAAAACTAGTTGTATTTGGTAGGTTTGACGGGTTTGGTTGGGATGGGTGTGCTGTCCCCCACCCCTTCAGTTACCCAGATGATCACTACATGCGGCGTTAGTATCATAGTGGGTTACCACACTGTGTGGGGGGTGGCCCCGGCCCTCCATTCACCCCTGATGTCCGTCACCAACGCGATATCGGGGCTCACTGCAGCCGGGGGGTTGTTCCTAATGGGGGGAGAGTACCTACCATCGTCTGCTCCACAGGTGAGGTTTGACCTATAGTTACAATTACACTACATACTTATAAAGTTGCCAGAAGTGATGTGGGCATCCTTTGCCTTGTAAATGGCAAATGTAAAAAAAACCTTAATTTCAACCCCTTACACCATTGTAAATGGTACCCCTGACACCCTAAAAATGGCACACTGATACTCTTAATTTAACCGCCTGTAAATTGCACACCTTGACACCTTTAAAAATTGCACCGCTGACGCTCTAAATGTTAATCTGTGATACCCCTAAATGCCAACCATAAACATTTGTAAATGGCACCCCTAACACCCTTAATGGCATCCCAGGACACTCATGTAAATATTACCCCTTTTAAATCACCCCTACAACCCCCTCCTCACACAGGGACTCGCTCTCGCATCCACATTCATCTCGTCCATCAACATCGTGGGAGGATTCCTCGTCACCCAGCGGATGTTGGACATGTTCAAGCGACCGGATGACCCACCAGAGCACAACTACCTCTACGCCATCCCCGCAGCCGCATACATCGGAGCGTACTTCATGGGCTCCATGAGCGGAGCAAGCAACCTTCACCAGGTATTTTGGAGTTTCTCTCTGGACCAATTTTCTCACTGCCAATTTTTGCTTCGAAAATAACTCTGGTTACCACAATAACCACAAGCTTTTAATGGCTATAACTAAATTAAATTAACTCGCTTTATGGCTGTGGATTCACTTGCCATTGCCCCATTTTGACAAAATATTAAATTATAATTTCCTTGCAAATTTTCTTAATATCTAAAAAAAAACCAATGAATTACTTACAGCTTAGTTACACAGTGGCAAGATATAGCAAAATAATTTCACTGATTCTTTTGCAAGCACCAAGTGGAAAATTGTTTTAATATTCCGGCTGAAAAGTTTTTACATCTTATATAATTTATCAAGATGTGTCATAGACTCATAAAAAAACATTGGTTTTATTTCTCCATTGTCAGTGATTACAGTGAGCTGCGGTTATAGATGTAGGATGTCATTATCGGAAGTAAAACTGTGTGGTAGGTGATAGCACAGGAAACTAACTTTTCAAAATAAATTCTGCTTTTTAACTAGTGTATTTAGTGAGAAGAGATATTTTTTTCAACTAGTGTACAATTAGTAAAAATTTAAGAGATACAAAGGTTGTATTCGAATGAATTGTGATTTATATACAAATCCATATGTTAATCTCATACTTGATGTAAATTTCCCATTCCTACAGATGATGTACTTCATCTCGGGGTTATGCTGCGTTGGTGCGCTTGGGGGGTTGTCGAAGCAATCCACAGCTCGAATGGGGAATGCCCTCGGTATTATCGGGGTGTCGGGGGGTATTGTGGCCACCCTGGGTTGCATCGCTCCATCAACTGCGCTGTTGACGCAGATGTGCGGTGCCATGGGTGTGGGTGGACTCACAGGTGATTTATACCAACAGACATGTTTTAATCTGCTAATTTATTATTATACATTTGTGATTTTTAAGTCAAGGGTGTTTGCACCCCTTTTACCATTAAGTTTCTGCCCCATATGTTATACATGGTTTTAGATAGGTTGAAATTTATCCCGCTGTAAAAAAGAAATTATATTTTTTCTGCAACAATCACTGATTCGACTCAATTTACATTTCAGTATATAAAACCAAAGTCTTAGGCTTTTCAAAATCATACCAATTCTATCTCGAAATATGTAGTTTGCAGGTGACATATTCCTTTACATATTCAGGCACAAAAATGCAACACTCATGTGAAGCACCTCGTGCGCGTAAGAATTTACTCGCAAATAAAAAACTAATTAACGTTTACCGCGACTGTTTTATATTCAACTGGAGTAAAACAATATTTATTATACATGTTGTGTGTCCGAATACTACAGTTTCTAATATTAACAGCAGCATCATAATGTGAGATTGTTATAGTACCAGATTTAAACAGTTGTTATGTCATACAAACTACAGTTGCGCGCCATGTTTACTCGCCTTACTCGCATGAGCTTTTACACACGAGTGAATTCTTACGCGCCTGAAATTTGGTGGATTTTTGGCCCTGTATATTATTTGTTTCAAACACTGATTTTCACCCAGTTTGTCATCGTAGGTTTAGCGATCGCAAAGTCGATTGAAATCACCACCCTCCCGCAACTGGTGGCGGCGTTCCACAGTTTGGTGGGTTTGGCTGCGGTGATGACTTGCATGGCAGAGTTCATGATCGAACATCCCCATCTGGCTGAGAACGAGATGGGAAACATGATCAAGTTCGTCGCTTACCTTGGGACTTACATCGGGGGCGTCACGTTCACTGGATCGTTGGTCGCTTACGGAAAGCTTCAAGGTGACTTTATTCAACCAACTTAGGGATCTCTGTGTGAAATAATTTGCTGAGCGTCATGCTAACCCTATTTTAAACATATGAACATTTTTTTCTTTATTTTCAACTTTGTAAATTTTTTTTGTAATTTTGTAATTTTTTGTAATGTAAAACTGTAAATTCAATACATGAAAGCAAAAATTGCCATAGAAAAATAAGTTAAAATTTTTATTTTTCATCTGAAATGGTATCTTCAATCTCTTTTTCTAATAGTATCTCGTAAAATGTTCACTGATGGTTTCAGCCAACTGTTCTCAGAATCTAGGTATATGCACAGCTTTAATAAACAAACCAACTTGCATTTATAATAAACAAAATAATTTGCATTGTTTTTAAACAAACCGACTCGCATTCCAAGGCATCTTGGATTCAGCTGCGGTTATGTTGCCGGGCCGACACATGATGAACGCTGGTCTTCTCACTGGCAGTTTCCTCCCAATGATTCCTTTCATGTTGGACAACTCCTACAACACCGGCCTCGCATGTCTCGGCACCACAGCACTTCTATCCACAGTCATGGTATGTTTTCTAGCTTCTAGAATTAATGCATTTTGTTTCTAGCTTCTAGAATTAATGCATCTTGTTTCTAGCTTCTAGAATTAATGCATCTTGTTTCTAGCTTCTAGAATTAATGCATCTTGTTTTTGTTTTGTAACATTCCTTTTTTTATCAATGGCACGCCTATTGACACGGTTATTCAATTTCTTTTGACATCTTCTTTAATGACGTCATAAAAGCAGCATTCCCCTCAGGAAAAAAATGTGGGGTGGCAAAATATACCACTCCTTAATATAACTGAACAAAACGAATTTCCATTCCAGGGCACCACGCTCACAATGGCCATAGGTGGCGCCGACATGCCGGTTGTCATCACTGTGCTCAACAGCTACTCGGGATGGGCGCTGTGTGCTGAAGGCTTCCTTCTCAACAACAATCTGCTGACAATCGTGGGAGCTCTCATCGGATCCTCTGGTGCGATCCTCTCCTACATTATGTGTGTGGTGAGTGGGATTGGAATTCTTACATCTGCAGGGAAGATATTGATTGTTTGTTGTTTCTGTAAAAAAAGCAAAGTTATGTTAGTTCTGTACAAATTTTTAGACACCACTACAGGATTAAAGTAATGTTAGACCCGTGGGTACATGGCTGTTTTGTCTGTCAACGGTAGCTGTTGGGTTTGGGTTACAAACATCTATTGTCAACACCACGAACTAAGTCTGGTATATCAGCGGAGTCTGGAAATAGGTTATAAACTCATAGAATTTAATATAATCCAAGTCAGAAATCCCTGATACTTTTATGTCTTTTCTGTGTTTCCCTGATACAACATTTTATAACTATGCTCAACACAATAAAAATTGGTGGGATATACCTGTGCTGACTCTAAACGTAGAGTCAGTCTGGGATTACAATAAGTTTGCGACGACACCCATATACATGGCAAAATGCAAAGGTAGATTGTATTTGCCTCTGTGTATAGCAGTGGTTCTTAAACTGGGTTCGATTGAACCCCAGGGGTTCGATGAGTCAGTATCAGGGGTTCAGCGGAGATTAGGATAAGTATACACACGAAATTCATGTTTTGTTCGTTTTCATTCTTTAAATAATAAGATCTTATGTGCAACAGATGCATAGTTCACTTTAGGTCTAAGTTTTTTAATAGATATATTTTGAATTTCAACGAAGGGTTCGGTGAATGCCCGCATAAAACTTGAAATTTAGGGGAAATTAGGGAAGCAGTTCCATAGCTAGTGGGGTGAACTTTGTGATGGCCGTTTAAAATAATTAATTTCAAACCTGCAGGCGATGAATCGATCGCTGATGAACGTGATATTGGGAGGTTACGGCACAAGCTCAACTGGATCTGGGAAACCCATGGAAATCACAGGGACCCACACGGAGGTTACAGTGGACGACACCACACAGATGATCAAAGATGCTGAGAACATCATCATTGTCCCAGGTGGGGTTACTGAGGGGGTTGGGTGGATATTTCAGGGTCTTTGTGGGGCTATTGCAATGTTATAATGTGTGTTTAAGTATAATGTTTGTCTTGACAGGAGTTAAAAAGAGATAGAACCTCTAACACCAAAAATTTCATCATTGTTAACTGGTTTACGAGATGTATGTTGAACTAAGTGTTAAAAATAATATCTTAACATGTGGAAGTTCTACTGTCAGTTTAGAGAATTTTTATTTTGAGCGCCCCAATTTGATCGCCACCCTTATCCCTCAAACAGTATTATGTTTGCATTATAACTCTGTATGTAGGTGGTATAATGTTAATAAACACAACATTTGTCTTCCAGGCTACGGGTTATGTGTAGCGAAAGCACAATACCCAGTTGCAGACATGGTTAACAAGCTACGAGAGGCGGGCAAGAATGTGAGGTGAGATATGTGGACATCTTATTTAACTTAAACATTGCTTGGGATACAAAGTGATTTCAAACAATAATGTTGTTGTTTTAGTTAAGAGTTGGTATGTTATTTGATTGAAAAAAGAGATTAGATTGGGGTCCAAAACATGTCACATAAAGCGAATCATATACAGGCTCTTACCTTTCTATTGCAAATGTGTTAAGTATGCATACATAAAGGGTTAAAATGGTGGTATTTATGTTGGAGGTGGGAAAAAGATGATTTGATAACATACCTTGTTGCCACAGTCGAGTTGCAAGTACAATATTAGTGTTTTTTATATTTGTTAGTCCAAGTCATTAAAAAGCTGTGTAAAAAGTAAAATGAGCATGCTGGCACAAAAACAGCAGGAATCGAATCCAGCACCTATGTACTCTGCCATACTTAATTATATCCTCCGTGCTACAAAACTCGATAGAAAAATATACCATATATATCCAAATAAAACCTCAGACCCACAAACCCAATCCTCACCCCAACAATCCCACAGATTCGGAATTCACCCAGTGGCAGGACGGATGCCCGGTCAGTTGAACGTGTTGCTCGCAGAAGCCGGGGTTCCGTACGACGTTGTGCTTGAGATGGATGAGATCAATGAAGACTTCTCCGGTAACCATCTACCACATTATATTCTCTTCAAGGAAATTACGGACATTGCCTGAAACCAGCAGATTAATGGGTTCTACCAAATTGAAGGAACGTGTTTATCGTATACAACACACTGCAATAGCTCCGGTAACCCAGCGATGGGCGCGAGGTGATCTGACGATTACCCGTTTGTTAACCCCCTTGGTTTTCCCATTCACGGGGATAAAGATGAATATCCTATCCTATCCTTGTAGAGATGTTTCTTGTATATGTGCCAACAGTAAAAGAACGACGAAATAATGGATTAAACACAACGTGGTTAAAACACAAGAAAAAGGCAAATTCCGCTTCGGTTCATGCACCGTGACGTAGCCAGGTCGCTACACTCTTATAATTTCAAGTTTTGAATTTTAAAGGCCTTTACCCTTGTACTTTAATTGTTCATTTACCTCGTACTTTATTTGTTCAGGCTATAACATTTTCTTTATTGTGATAAAACATGTGCTGACCGCACAAATTTGGAGTTGTTGTTATTATTGTACAATGCACCACAGACACCGACCTCGTGCTCGTTGTTGGAGCGAACGATACGGTGAACTCCGCCGCCCAGGAAGATCCTAATTCGATCATCGCTGGAATGCCTGTCCTGGAAGTCTGGAAATCAAAACAGGTTGGAGTTTTATCAATTTGTCTTACATTTGTTCGGCCGGTTAGTCTGGCGGTTAAGTGTGTCACCTTTCAATAAAACGGTTGCAGGTGCGAAACTGGTCGCTAGCTAGTTAGTTGTGTCCTTGGGCAAGGCCCTTTACGGACATTGCCTGAACCCAGCGGATTAATGGGTTCTACCAAATTAACTCTTTCCGTCCCAACTCGCCATATATGGCGAGTTGGTGGGAAAACATGGTATCCCGCCTGTACATAAATGGATGCAAATCTAAAAAACGATTTCTCCGCAATGCGTAATGGTAGAGACCTCAGCTATGGCTCATTCGATCAAGGAAACCCTATATTTTATTCTCTGTAATTTTCGTGGAGAAATATTAAAAATGCGAGGAGTGATAGCCTTTCTTTTTCAAGGCTTCGCCTCTTATTTCTATCGATTTTACACGAATTTACAAGTGACTAACTCAGCCAATAGGAGTCGCGTTAACTTGCGGAGAAGCTCTTTTTGTCAAGCAAGTCTTTCTTTACATTCTCTGTGAATTTCGTGCCGTTGAGAAAAAAAGGAGAGCGTTGGTGACGTTTTCGCAACAGGCGTTTATGCTTCGTGTTTACCAAAGCATGAATCCAGCTGGGCCTGCTGAGCGCACGATAAAGAAAAAGGCGGCGAGACTAGCTAGTTCGGTGTGCCCTGCTTTGAAGAATATTGGATATAGTATTTGTGTTTGTTTGCTTTTGTATGCCCTTTTTACACTTCCTTCACTGTTCTTATTTATACTTTTTACTATTTTAGTTCTACAAAACTAAAAACTTCAATGCGTTTTGGTTCAATTTTTCATAATATAGTTAGAATAAAGGAAAATTTCAATTAGGAATAGTAAAAAAACTACTGAAGATACAAATACAGTTCAAATTTTCCTGAGTACAAAAACTATTAGACAATCTACATTCCACTTTTCATATCATTTGGGCATACCAATAATTAGTGAGTATTTCGTTTGTCAGTGCACCTCAAAATTTTCAAAGTCGAGCAGAATTTTCTTTACATAAAAAGTGGTGTTCACTAAAGTTTACATAATATATTCTTTATTGGAGGTAGATTCTAGGTGTGCGGTTTGTTTAAAAGAGGGATAAATTATCTTTCCAACCATACTAAATATTAAATCATGGCATATATTTGAGAAAAACTGTGCTATTTTGAAAATGACCAAAAATTGTAAAAAACACTGCGGGACAGCATGTTTAAATTAATGCATTTGGCCGGGAGTGAAAGAGTCAAAGAAACATGTCTATCATATACACACAATGCAGTAGCTCTGGTTACCTGACGGTGGGCTCTAGGTGATCTGACGATTGCCCGTGTGTTAACCCCCTTCCTTAGTTTTTCCATTCACTGGGATAAACATGAATATCCTAATATCTTATCCTATGCATGCATTGTGCTTTAGGATAGGATTTACCTTTTTCTTTCCTGTCGATAAAGAAAACAGGGAGAGTTATCACACAGGCTGGAATATGTATTCCTTCAGTTTAAATTCTGAATACAAATTATACCAGAGTAATTAGTAACTTTAAAAAAGTAAAACCTTCTTGGCCAGGGGTGGGCACACTTTTTAAAATCAGGGGCCAAAGTTATTTCATTCTTAGACTAGTTGATAAAAAAACATTAAACTAAGAAATACCGTACATTACTGATTAGAATCTGAAGGCACTCTTGCGTTTAGTGACGCACAAATATAGCTGTGACAATTAAGTTGTAACATTGCTATTTAGACTTGCAACATGCCGATAACATATGGCAGGCCATAATAATAGAGGGACCGAGCTAAATTTTGCGCGCATGACGTAGTTTGTCTATGTTTGTTCTAGAATGTTTATAAATTTTATGAGTAAAATAAATTTTGCATATAAAATTAACATCTTCAGTTCTTATATGTATACATGAAACAGATATGTAAACTCATTATCACTAGAGGGCCAGCTTGCTTAAACACAACATTGACATCTAGTATTTGACCATGGCGGATAGTTATTTGTGTGTGGGGAAATTCATTACAATCAAATAGATATTTAAGATATTCAGACAAAAATACAAAGAGATTACAATTGGCAATAGAGAAATACCAACTACCCAAGCATCACCCTTCCTTTTAGGATGATTTTTTTTTATCCCATATAGTTTTGAATGTTCATTACAAAGTTTCAGTACGGTTTATTTGGTAAGAAATTTGTCAGGAAAAATTAACTGAGGTGGAGTACGAATCATAACCCCCCAAACCCCCTTTTACAGGTGATTGTGATGAAGAGGTCACTTGGAGTGGGGTACGCCGCAGTGGACAACCCCGTGTTTTACAAACCCAACACCGCTATGCTGTTGGGTGATGCCAAGAAGACTTGCGACGCGTTACAGTCGAGCTTGTCATCTGCATAACTCAATCTATTAAATTCGTGCCATATTTTATAAGTCATCTCTTTTTACTTGGTCGTGTCTTAGCCAAAAACTAAATTTTTCACCGAATTTTATCGTAATCCTAGAACTGTCCGCATTTTAACTCCCTATTAATTGCTTTTTCTAGTTTCCTTTTGCCTAGCTGAATTTTAATGTTTGCCGTGTGGATCACTATTAGAACAAACTGTAGAATGGTGCGTGCTAGAACTTGTCAGTGAATCAATATGGTGCGAAGTGAATTGTATTGTATCATCTTTATTATGTGCCTCTGGAATTCATTTTTTCAATGAAACTGCAATTACAATTTTGTGATGTGTGATGATGTAGTTTAGTTATACAGTCCTCGTTCAACTGGATTGCTGGGTTTCGGCAGAAGTTCTAGATTTTTTAAATTAACCCACAAGAATGTCTGGAGAATGAATTAAGCCAAAATAGTAAAAACTTACATCTTTAGAAAAAGTTTCGGTAAATAATTTTATAATTTCTTTAAATTGTCACCTCAATATGCAAATTAGTAAATTTTTTTCAGAATATATGTAGTATTTTGCAAACATTGCATAGTGCCTCAGATTTATTATCTAGTCAAAAATTCAAGATCAATCGTCTCTGCTTAACATTGGGACAAAAGTTTTTTTTTAAATGACGTCTCTATAGCTTGATGGTAGTAATGGATAGATGGGTCATGGACAACCTGAAATTTGGATGTTCCTGTTAAAAGGATTTAAATTAATTAAGTCATTAAAAGAAAACTCCTGAATTGAGCAGTGTGTTGTACACAAATATGTTGTATTTGAACAACCCACTGGGTTGAAGTAATGACTAACTCTTACACAACTAGGCAAGCTTTGACCTTTCTGTATGCTGTGCAGCAAGTAATATGGACATATAATCCATTGAACTAATAACCAGAGGCTAGTAACAAATGTCAATAGTGCAGGTTTTGTATATTAACTAAACAAAACAATGTACAAGAATAACGCTCTTAAAACCGGGGGTACTATTAAAATGAAAGCGATGTAAAAACGCATTTTTTCTCAATAAAATTCATCGATTCACGGAACAAGAAACTCACTAGCACGTAAAGTGTTGGCGAGAAGAAAAAATGCAAACCGCGGGTTAAAGTCTACATAATGTTATTTTACAATGTATATACCTTGTCAAAATTTGGCAAGCACAGCTTAAGTAAAACAGGTGGTGTTACAGAACTTGACTAAGGTGATGTTTTGTGAGAACAGGCAGTAAGTTGCTATTTCATTTAATCAATATATTTGAGTGTTTGAATGGTGCATGATTCAAACTGTTAATTGGACAATTACGCTAAAAAAGTAGCCATTTTGAAAATGTAAGAACGACTTATGCAAGGAAAATGCAAAACAATAAAAACGCCATGTTAATAGTTTGTTGACATTTGGTTGGAATGCATAAGCAGTTACTGAACCTTTCATCCACAAAGGCTCGTGTTGGGCCGATACCACACAGTGTTTATGGTTGCGCGTGCGGGTTTTTATGCTGTACAACATCACTAGCATAACGCCACGCTCATGTTCCCTCCAAGTTTCGTTTTTTTGTCGGGGGAGGGGGGGGGGGGTCGGTGAAAAAAATCTTTTTTTCGGTGGTTGTGCGCAAAAAGCTGAAAGAGTATAGCGTAAAAAGTAAAAGCCAAAGGCCAGTGTAGTATTGAGGTGCCACGATAGAAACAAAAGAGCAGTAACACTACACTTGCATTAGATTTATAAACAGTTTACAAAAAGAAATACTAAGCCGACACCACTGTGGGTGTGAGATGGTCGTATGTGTCACTGAGCAATTGAAGCAATAGGTGATATAAGGAGGGGCAATATCGCATATCTAGACTAAATCTATTGAGCGATATTTTGTATGTTTGGCTAAGTCGAACTTTTGCAAAAATCGTCGAAATAGTACATCTTGAGTGTTTTCAAGGTTTTTCGGGCGATGCTAGCAAGTTGGGCAGTAAGAAAAGAAAAAATCGGCCTCTGTCATGCTGGGCCTCATATCAATGCGGCAGATGGTTCCCAACCACCGCGATTTTGTTCGAAACATCGCTTGTGTTCGATTCCTCCTCCTCGGAGGACTTCCAGTGCCTCCCGCTGACGCTGGGATCGTGGTGGAGGTCGGCAAACTCCTCATCTTCAAGCTCAGCGAGACGCATCACTCCTCGATCCTGCAACTTCTTCCAGTAGTTGTAGTTGTCGGTGAGGTTGTTCATAACGTCTTCCATTCCACAGAACTCTGCAACAAATGCATAATCTTGATATGGGGGTATGGGGCTTAAAAACAGAGATTTTACAGCAAGACCAAAATCTTGATATGGGGGTATAGGGTTATAAATTTGAGGGCTGTAAAACAATGGTTTTGCAGCAATAGCAATATCTTTGTTCCTAACGTCTTTCATTTCGCAGAACTCTGCATTAAGACCAAAATCTTGATGATATGGGGGTATAAGGTCTTTAAATATGAGTGACTTTATAGAAAATATGACTTTTAAGAGCAAAATTCTAAAATGGAATTATTTGGGCTTTAAATATGGGGGGGCTTTAAAACAATGGTTTTGCATCAATAGCAATATGTTTGCTTCATAGCAAGCAGTGTAATGTGTAATATTGACCAACTAGTCTAACGCTGTGCATCAGCTAATGAATATCTGGTTAACCGATTCATTGTCAGTTTGCCACAAAAAATCATATTTACAGATTTGTGTACATATCAAAAAAAGGATTGGGCCATGTCATCAACCAGATCATCGTTATAGTGACCTAGGTAACAAGTCTGTTTATTTGTTTGCATTTTAAATGAAAATGACACACAATCGATTTTTTCGGTTAACTGGTTTGAATCATAGGAATGACTGCATAATCGTGACAGCCAGCATCATTCCGCATTTATTATTATATCCGGAAATTTTCTTTATTAAACTTTTAATTTTTTCATATAATATACCGTAGTTTAATTAATATAAAATAGCACACAACGTTCAAATAAGAATAATACAATGCAGATGTATTGTAGAAATTGCTTGGTTTATACAAAGTATTTGATTGTAACTTCAATCATTATCAATGTGAAATGAGAATGCACTGTTATTCCGCACCAATGACAATTAAAGCTGCGATCATATTCTTTGCGGAAACCATGATATTTTCACAATAGACTAGGGTTGTTTTGTAGTGTTTTCTTATGAAATGTTGGAATCTTCCTGTTTTTTGTCGTTCAAAACACAACATATCGTAATAACCGGTATCCTGACCATGGATACATAGTATTTTAACAAATACAGGTGTTACAACCATCAAGTATTTTCCCAGCCTAAGCATATACATCTTTTCCTACATAAACATGACCATACCACACAGAGCCTATTAGCAGAATAATAAAGTGTTGACTAACCGTGCCAAGCTTCAAACATGTCAGTGAGAAAGTAATCCATGAATGTCATCTGGGACTTCGGCATGCTGCATGTGTTCCTATCGAAGTGAGGCATCACAACAGGTAATCCCAATCGTTTCTCCTCGTCAGTCTGCAATTATTATAAAGATGAGTGAATGGTAGAAAGATGCAATAGTAAAGGAAATTACGTCTTTCGACAGTGATAATATTTTTGTGTTTTGTGATGTCTACATTGTATTCAATACACTTTAACAGCAATATTAACCATACATTGAGCATGAAGTAATCTGACGAATGCTTCTGTTATACAACTGAAAAGTGTATGCAAATTTTCTATTCTGAGAACTAAACAGTATTCTATCATATTACAGCATGTTCATTAATTGATAGTAATGCAATTATAATCATATATTTCAGGTTTCAGCTTATTAAATCAATCAACATTAAACAGATATGACATAATAATGCAGTATTGATAGGACTGCACAACATCAAGTTTCTGGGCAAAGAATATCAAAAAAATGTTTAAAAACAGTGTTATTTGTCAGATGATAAAAAAATTATAGACATTTCGCTGGCAGCAGAAACACAAACGATTCAAATACTGCCAAGATATAAACAACGAAGAAATTCTGGCAGCAGAAACACGAAGAAAGATTTATTCAGCCAAGATATAAACGCAACAATCGGAATCCATCATACCTGGGCGAAATATTCCTCGGATATCCGACGCGCCCACTCGACGCAGAGGGGGGTTTTGCGGGCGGGGTTAATCACATCTGCGACTTTGATCATCACCCGTTTGATCAAGGTTTTAAGTTCGTGGGTGACGGATGCATTTTGTCCGCTGGTGGCACGACCCGTCCCACTACATGTATCCTGGATTTCATACAAAGTGGATAGAGGGTTAGAGTTCGTGTTGCAAAGAAATATGCCGGACTGCCATTTATGCATTTTAGTAGAGCGTACACCCTGTCTGCATGGAGACTAAGTGAGTCGTTTTTGGGTAAATTTTTTTATTTAAAAAGTTATGCCTGGTGCAACTGCCAGATATATTTTATTTTAAATAAACAAACAAAGAAAAAAAAAAAAGAGGTTACTTCGCTTACACATAAGGTTCATGTTTCCAATATTTAAAAAGTTGTGGTTTGGATCTGACAAAATATACCCAAAAACCAGCAAACATGTTATGCTAATGGTCAAAGGCGCAGTAGACACTTTCTACACTTAAAACACGTTACGAGAATTCCTTTAAGGCGGTTTGGTTTGCCATAAACAGACTTTACAATATTCACCTGGTCAGGGTTGCTGCTGTTATTATTCTTGGTGACAATACTGATGAATTTGTTGACATGTTCGAAGTGTTTTGAAAGCTCGGTGGCGAGAACCATGTCGATGATAGACTGCCGCAGTGTCATGAAATTGTCTCTACAAAGGAGGTAAGGTGTTTTTTGTCAAAATTAAAAATTGAAATTTTTTTTAGGATTTTCAGGTTTATTCATGTAGATTGGAAAAGGAGGGAATGGTGTCAGATTAGGTCACACCCACCACTGGCTGGTCATGCTTATCACTCTGTGTGGTATATGATCGAGACGTTTGGCCAGTTTTAGGTTTAACTAATTATTTCAGTTTTTTGGGTGACATTCAGTATTTGCCCAAAACGGACAATAGATGTTTTACGGCGATCCAACTACCTTTCATCTGACACTTAAAAATAAATGCAATGGTTAACCTTCAATCAGTCTAGACATTTAGTAAGAGGCAAGTACATCAGTTCCGCACATGTTTTATATTCTGATGAATGTCTGTGCTATAATTACCATGTCACCTAATAATTCAACTGTGACTGCTTAAGACAGTGTACATCGGCTGACTAACAGGATAAAAAAAAATTCAATCTAAAAAGCACAGCCCAACTCACCTAGACAGGTTCTTAAATATGTTGCACTTATCGTTGTTCACAGTGAATTTAAAGGCAAATGCAGCGTGGTGGCTTTCCAGTACAGCTCTGCAAGAAAGAAGAAAACATTTATTTGAATAAAAGTTGTGTTGTTTAACATTCATCACACTCCCTATACGGCTTATTAATAACCGTTCACTGGTTAAGATTTTTTGAAAGTTAACCATGAAAAAATATCAAAAAAATATTAACCGATTGGTATTGATAAATTATTAACCAATTTGTGTTAATATTTATATCAAACTAAAAAGCAGTAACTGGTAAAATAATTATTACTCTTTTTACTCCAATTTAAGTGATTTATGTAGACATTGTTTTTATACTAAGAACTGGTTAATTGAACTTGTTATGGTCAATTATCAGAATGCAGGAATAATGAAAATTTTATTCCAAAAAAATCATACCATTTAGTTGCCTTTCCGGAATAATTTCAAATTAGATTGCTACTGATATTTCTTAGTGGAGTCCCTACCAAGGTACACTTGGACCCATTTAGAAGAGAAACATTTTTATGTTGAATATCAATCAAAAAAACAATTTTATCATAAACCCCAAAAACCAATTTTGTCATAAACCCCAAAAACCAATTTTGTCATAAACCCCAAAAACCAATTTTGTTATAAATCCCAAAAACCAATTTTGTCATAAACCCCAAAAACCAATTTTGTTATAAATCCCAAAAACCAATTTTGTCATAAACCCCAAAAACCAATTTTGTCATAAATCCCAAAAACCAACAATTTCATCATAAACCCCCAAAAACAATTTTGTCATAAACCCCCAAACAGCAATTTCGAAAATTCGTATGTTCTTAATATAGCAACCACATTTCTAGCGAATCTGTGGAGAAAAACATCATGAAAACATGGTCACCCACGTGTCGTTATAAAGTAAAGCGAGGGGGCTGCTTGAGTTGACGAGGAAGTTGTTGGTTCGACCTGGATGATCCACGTCGTGGATTATCGCTGCTAACAACGCAGCTATCTCGTCCATTGGTTCCATCCAATTCTGCAGTGTTGCCAGGTTAGTTTTTCAAGCAGTGTTGCCAAGGAAATATTGGTAAATTGAAATGATTTACAGAGGAATATAAAAATATTTTACCAAGGAAATATTTTGGCAAGCATATTTTTTTAACTATACCAAACATATTGGTGTATTATTGTTGGAAAAACAAATAAATAGTGCATTATCGTGTGTTATAGTTTTATTACTCTAAAAACATAAATATGAAATTCAATAAGCACCAGGTACTATAGAAACTTCCTAAAGATTGGAAAAATCAATAAATTCGTTCATAATAATAAGTTTATAATGATGTTGCAGTTCAAGATGAATTAACAATTGTTCTGGCTATGCAGCTAATCATTCTAAAACTATTTTCCATTGATTTATAATGGAAATCTGTTACAAACAAGTGTTTCTGTAATTTTTTTCCATCGTTCGTTATGCTTTGTCGGCCCTGTAATTTCTTGCACAATATGCTAAGAAAGAATGTAGTAACCTCGTCTTAAATATAACATACACAGAAAACCAGAAAACAGCAGTGTCTTAATCCACATTAGTGGATTAACACACGGCTGTTTGGATTTCCTTCAGATTCGGTTGTGTTAGATTTTGTCAACCATAACATCATACTAGGGGCCAGTTGATTCCTTTACTTTCTATTATCAATTTTTGAATTTATACACACAGCATTCTATATACACACAGCATTCTATATACACACAGCATTCTATATACACACAGCATTCTATATACACACAGCATTCTATATACACACAGCATTCTCAGTTATACCGACCTTTAGTCTATCTTTCCTTAGAAAATAAGCAGTTGCGTGCAGGACGTCCGCTGCGTGGGTGGAGTTGTGGTAGGGGTTGGAGGAGTGGTAGTTGACCTCGATCGCCTGCAGCCACGAGTGCAGGGTGGTCAGCGTGCACTCCAGCACCTCGCATGCATTGAACTCGCTGAGCGCGTGCATGCCCGAGTGCACTAGGGGTCTGGTGGGTGAGTGTGCGGGGTTACTATCGAGTGCGGGTGTGGGTGGGGTTCATAGTGTTGCAGGCAAAGTACAATCGAGGCAGTATATATATAGCTGCTGGAGTACTACAAAATTTGATATAACCCCAAAAACTTAAAAAAGGTGATGTATTATTTTCAAGAAGTGTAACCTGGTTATCCGCCCTGTTATCCCTTGGAATTAAGCAATGTCGGTTCAATGCATTACCCATGGATAAATGTTTTATTATGTTTATGATTTCGATCTCATTACCGTCCAACTAACCGTTTGACTACTGAGTTACCAATGTAAGTACAGTTCAACATAAACTAACACTCTTCCTTTCGCTTTAAAGTACTCAAGGTAAAAGAAAACAATTGTGACCCACTTTTTGGCGGTAACTCGTTCCAGAGCAAGAATGTCGTAGTCCCACGACTCGTAGTTTTCGAGGCACATTGCAATCGCTGGGTTCAGGTTTGTGCGAGGGACTCCACCTTTTGTCGCTGTGAATTTACCCGGTGCACTGTTCGGAGGGGCTATGGAAATTCATTTAATATAATAATAGCTAATATTGTACATGATTTATCACGAATTTTGTTTGTAAGGTGAGATTTTATTGGTGATTTTACACAAAAATTATTTATATTCCCTGATGTTGTATGCGATTTTCCAAAGTATTCAGTTATAAATCCCAATTTTATAGGCGATTTTCCACAATATTGTTTTATGACCCTTAAAAAGTTGTTGATTTTCATATATCTGTTATAATTATTAAATATCTTGCGTCATAGTTAAATTATCAATTAAATCACATGGTGTTAACAGAATTTGATTCAAGTACAATTAATTGTGTTTGAAGGGTTGTCCATTGATCCTTTGAAGTAATTTTAAATTACAACACGACTCTCAGTTAACTACTGACATGAAGTAACAAGATTGCCGAGATTTAATGAGATTCTGGCCATAAGGTGTAAATTGTGGCAGCGACATTGCAGGATAAGACCACAAAGACTAATTGTTGTGCATACAATAAATAAAGATATAGTTTGGTTTAAAAAAATCTTTAACCAGGGTGCAATTCTTTAGTAGGTATTGAGCAAAATTGTTAAGACTCTTTTTGTCACTAGTAATTATTATGTTATAACACACTCAAATTTATAGAACAAACACCTATAAAACGCGAATCGCTATGCATTGCAAAAAGAAAACCAAAACATGCAAGAATGCCAGCTCTGTTCGTTAATGTAGCACTTACATACAATTGACTTACTTCTGCTGAGTATGTTTTCACCTCCAGATGCTCTTCTGTGGCTGAAACCAGTTCCCTGTGGGTTAGGTCGGGGTTAAATTATCATGTTGTATATTACTTTGCTCTGATTGACATTACCAGTGAGTGGTGTACTATTAATTGAGTGTGACTGTCATTTAGCTCCCAGCGGGAAGGAAAGGTCAGCGTCCATGCACTAGTACTGTAAGCTATCATGTGCTAGAAGTTCTAAAACTAGCGCATGCAATCACAAATTCTTGACATAGAGGTTTGGGTGGCGTAGATGCTTTATGGTTCATTTTGGTAAAACTGTTCACAAGTGTTATGCTTTGCTGGTATAACTAGTAACTGAACAGCTTTAGACAAAATGCCTAAAAAGGTTTAAAAAATCTAACCAACTAGAGGGTAAAAATTAGAAATAAATGGCACAACAAAAAGTTGTGTCAGAAAAGGAAAAATATGTTTGTGGGCTTATGGCTTAAAATTCCTAGCATAATGAGTAATTAAGTACGAAAAACGTAATCAATGAATGACATTTCACTGCAAGGGTATGCCAAATTACTTGGTATTTCAAAGGATATAAATCCACAAGATTTCTGTCTAATGTCACTTGCATACCGATGGGGGCCTGAACTATTGCAGAATGGTAATAGTTGAATTTAGTAACATCAGGGTCTAGAATATCAAATTATGGACTTTCATTGATACACAAGACTGAACAGCCATGGATACAATCTGCCAATAAACATTCTAGATACCTTTCTCCCACTACAGAAGCCACGAGCTCACAAACTAAACGTTCAATCTGCTCAACTTACCGTCACCAGTCCCTCCACGAAGTCGGACAGCATCGGATCACGAGATTTACTTGGCAAGTCTGCAGGCGAGTAGAGCTCGGAATTACGAAGGATTTCTAAAATTTGCTCCAAAACCTCTGTTTCAGATGGCTGGCTACTGTCCTTCACCACATTGATTAAATTGATTATCTGAAAACAAAAACAATTGAAAAAGGCTATTTAAATATCATAATATTTAAAAATTTAAATGAAAAGCATAAAATTGTGATCGATCTTAAATGAAATTTAGTTTAAAAAATGTTGTCAATAAACCTGTCAACATTAATTCCTAAAACATGTTTATAATGTATATGGAATAAAATATAAATACAGGTTTTTCACTACCATTTTGCTTTAAATTCTGGGGAATGGGGACAATTATTAATTGCATGAAAAACATTATTGCAACAATGCACATACCGGTAGCGCAATAAAAACCAGTAGCCGGTAGCGCAATTTTTTTTTAAATAAAACACGGTTATTTTTAAATAAACCTGTGTGATTGGAGCCTCTATCGCCATCGAGTGGATCTTTGCTAATGAGTTTGTTCTCCTGTGGCCATCTCCTGGAGATGGTGGATGTGGGGTTACATTAGGCAGTGAAATAAATTGAAACCTGATACCATAAATGGACAACCTGCCATAACTAACTTGTCATGTACAATTCCAACAACAGTGAGATTTATATATTTTTTTTAATGGTAAGGTGGTGGCAAAATTATGTGAAAATTAATAGAAGATATAGTAAAATTGATTTTTATTACAGAAAAAGGCTAATAAACGAGTTAACACTGTTTCTGCTACCGATGGAACTAAATTACACGGCACGGTCGGATGGCAAACATCGCCCATTCCTACCCTGCAGAATAACATAGCTGTGAAATAGGCGTGTATGATGTACAATCACATACTATTCCAGAATCATTCTACAATAGTATTTTCAGATCAGGAATTTCAAATCCTAATCTAAAATACTTTCACAAGCTACATTTACAATTGTTCAAATAGAAAAAAAATGTTTATTCAAAAAGAAAAAACTTTCTCAAAATGATGTAAGATGGTAGATCAACTTATTATGGTTAATTATAACTAAGTTTTAAGTAGCTCCAATGTAAAATAAAATAATAAAATATACCCACAGTTTGCAATTGTTTCACTAGAAATTTCACAAGATTCTGGTTACGATTTAAACATTTTTTTATAATTCAAAACAACTATTTTGATTGGTAGATATAAACGAATTTTTGATTTGAGATTTAAATATTTACATTTCAAAATTATACTTTATACATCCCTCCCTGCTTTGAACCTTTTGCTCTTTTCTAACTATCATGCCGCGGCACACCAAGACAATACGTTGAAAACATTAACTGTTTATGGGAAGCCTTTAATGTAAATTAACCTCC
Source organism: Ciona savignyi (assembly GCA_000149265.1). Lineage (NCBI taxonomy): Eukaryota > Metazoa > Chordata > Ascidiacea > Phlebobranchia > Cionidae > Ciona > Ciona savignyi. The sequence goes on along the minus strand of CH003244.1, from coordinate 827,561 downwards.
AAATAACTAGACCTAGTTCAAAGTCAGAGAAATGTTTTTTCGAAACTCCAAACTTAAAACTAGGATTTTTACCAGACAAATAATGAAGTTGAAACTGTCCCTACTCACTATAGGTATTCCCAATTACTATATATGGATCAGTAGGGTTAACTACTGTGGGGTAAACACAAGACATATATTGTGAACATGTCGACAGACACTATAGCACTCCATCTACCCTCACCTTCAAATGAGGATGCAGCAGACAATCGACGGATTTGCAGCTGCTCTGCTGCCCCCGAGTGACGACGATGACTTTCAAATGAATTTTTTCGCTTTATAGTGATAAACTGTGCAATGTCCTACCGTGGGGGAAATATATATGCATAAGATAAGCAACTTAAAATTGTTCGGGAGCTGATTACAAAACAGAATGCAATAAAAACATATACTAAAGCTGATTAACAGAATAAAATGTGAAAAAATAAAAATTCTATAGCTGATAAATGGGTTAAAAACAACCAATATGATACTTCAATTTTAATATTTTATTATTTTTGTCTTAGTTAACCTTAATATAATATACAAATAGAAACAAAAATACACAGTAATTTCCTTACTGAAAGCTTATGAATCATAATTTTTTACAGGTATTATTAGAAAGTAAATATAAAAGTAGAAGTAAGGCAAAAATGTTTAAAAGGTATTGTTGTTGCATTCACTTTAAAACAAGAATTTAAAGCCTGATTATTTGTCTGTTAAAAATTTAAAAAAAAGTTTAAAAAATTGTTAAAAAAAAAGAATTTGCACACATGTTATACCAGCTTATATATAAAAATATATATTTAATAAAAAAAGAAAAATACTTACAGGAACTGTAGCACCTTGACTGTGTGGGTAACAGATTACAACGTATTGACGTACGGACCTTTAAACAGACGAATAAAAAAATTACCACCAGACATTACACACATTTGAAAGACATTACGTTGGTGAAAAAGGTCAGGCCTTAAATGTGGGGAAAAACAACCTTCTTAAACTTTTGATCACACTCTCTCATACCCATGGTCGCCGGGTTACCGAACTTATTACAAGGTGTTGAAATTGGTTTGCTATTTTGATTTCAACCCACTAGCTTTCACTTACTGCGTTGGGAGTATGTCCTTAAAGTAGCTTGCCAAAGCACACAACCGGGAAGGTTGAGATGAAATTAAATATGCAGTCGTATGGTTTAAAAAAGCAACTTTTTTCCTTACTTGTCTTGTTCGCTGAGCGGAAGGAACATCGCTTGTAAATGAACATCGTCTCCTGTTCTTCGCTTGCAATAAAACGAACCCTCCCACTCCTGTATTGAAAACAGAGGAATATCACCCACGTGGAAGTAAACAAGGCTTCACACACGCGTATCCGGACTGAGACTTGTACAATACACAAGACCACACGCACTTAGTTGCTCCGAAAATCGACTAACTCTTACTCTCGTGCAGCAGAGACAGAGTCACTTGGTATATGATAACGACTTGATCATTAATAAAATGTTTTTGTTATGCCTTCATTTAAATATCTCTGGTCTTATTTTCATTAGCTTAAAAATGTTTTGTTTATTTTAGACAGAAAATAATTATGAAAATCAAGAAATAACCCACCAGTTAAAGTATTTGGTTTTATGTAAAATAGGGCACTGTCCACCTAAATTCCTGCTTTGGTTAAGAATGTGCTTTCTATAATTTCCATGAAATAATAAAAAATCAATAATTATTAAAAAAAATCATCAAGAGCATGTTGCCCAAAGTTGTAAGACACTCCTACCATGAACTCATAATAGTAGGCTCACTTCCAGCTACAGGCGTTTTCAATCACCACTTCTTTCAACTTTTACGACTAGCAACAGCATATTTTAGATTTCTTAGAAAAACATCAATAGCATACATCCTTTTTATAACCACTACTGATTTACGCAATCAATCGCATAGTAATTGACCTTTCCATTTTGAATTTCGGCAGATATCTTTTCCCAGACTTCATCTGTGTTTTTGTCGTTCTGGATGTATTGGGTGAAGCTGCTCCCAACGATGTGCTTGCCTTGGTAGCCGAGCACCCTCTCCAGGGTTTTATTCACGTACTGTTAATATATGGTTGGGATAAGGGCAATACAAATAGCTTGGGTCATTTGTTTAACAGCCTGTCCATTTTCAAGTCACCAGTACTGATAATGGGCAGCGTGACATGATAGAGTAAGACATCACGTGAGAAATATTAATATTTGAAAAGCTTCGAGATAAAGACCACAATTATCAAATTTTAGATAATTATGAAAGTGCTATTTCCCTAGCCACCCTAAAATTACCTTAATTGTTAAGGAATTCAAACTACAAATGTACCGGTAAAATAGAAACACAGAAATCTGTTAAGGGTTTCTGAATAGATCTTAAAGAGCATTAAAAAGGATTATCTATGGAAATGGGAATAGCACATTCATTATACACCGCCGATTTCCACAATACCACATGTCAACAGGCTTATATTGTATTTTAAGATCGTTATTTACTATATTACATATTTTTTTCTCATTTTGTCTTTTTTACTCTTTTTTCATTGTTTTTACTCATAAATGTGTACCTTGGATGTTATTTTGATCATCTAATATCCATATTAAGTCCCTGCATCTTTCCAGTGCAGCTAGAATGGCTTGGCAAGACCTGAAGGTGGTATTTAATGTTAATTTGAAACCTGTGGGAGGATAACACCAAAATTGAATAAAAGTTACCCAGACAGCCTGTTGCTGGGGCTATAAAAATGTGTTATTAAGCTTTGTGATAGAGCTAACCATAAACAAATTTTGTTTAAATTGCATATTTCTAAAAAAAAAGGCCGGAATGTGACTACAAAAAGTGAGATAGCAAAATGCACATTTGAACGAAGATAGGATAAATAAAAATAAAAAGGAGATTTCCACTAAAAAAAACTCTTTAGGGGATTTTAATTTTACTTTGGAGATTTCTACAAAAAAAAACTCTTTTTAAAGGATATTTTGAAAAATGCAATGAAATGACATTGCTAAATGGGTATTTTTATAAGATTATGATGCCATGGTTGCTAGAGCTATTGCAGCATTTTAAACATGCTGCTGTATGGTTTGTTCAATCCTTAAATCAAAGCGAGTGCTTTTAATAGCTTAGAACAGAAGTAAATATAAACATGCTGGACGAATTCACTCGAGAAAAAACCTAAACATTCAAGATCTTTAGATCTTTTAGCCCATATACCCTTTTATTGGCAGTACTTTTCAAAAAAAATTATCTAGTAAATTACTTGATTTTATATTGTTGCGTTAGAAGCCCCGCCTCCAGCTGCAATACTTCATCTTCAATTTCATCCAGTTTAGTCGTTTCGTGAATAAACTGAAATTTTACAGTTTTAACCATCTACGTAGCGGCTGATCTTGCCTTAGCCGATACTTGGTGAAAAATAGGATGTTTTTGTCAGATACTTGCGCTATTTTTTGAAGCTTTACACATAATCATATGTATAAATAAAGTGTGCTTTGGTTTAACCTAAACCAGGCTATCCTACTTTAACGAACACATCTAACTGTAACTCCAATTGACAATAGATATGATACGAAATACAACGATGTGGTTTGTAATAATTACCACATCCCATCAAATGTTCTTAGTTTAATACTCTGCCTACACCTTCAAAACACCAGCCATGCTGCAGCTGCACTTACCCTGTTAAATCCCGCATTTAAAAGGTCGGTGGTGTTTGAAGCTTGGCTAATTTGGTTCCTGCAACAGAGCAGCTGTAAGATTAGTTGAAATATTGTGCAAGAAAGCAGATTAACTGCACCTAATCCTATTGATTGCAGCAGTATTAATTTCTCTGTTAAAAGAATCACACTAATATCATTAAAACAAGAATATTCCATTATATATATTGTGTGTATCATAAATAAGCATACGAAAAAAAATAATTTTAAATTGTTAAAACGGGTTTTAAATCGTTAAAACTTTTAGCGATCAGTTAGACCAACATAAAATTACAAAGGTGTGTTTCTTTTCATAGTAACTGATTGCACACAAAACGGTTAACCGTTACTTTATTTTATAGCGATTAACTTACAACAAATTGGTTAACCATTAACTAATGCACAGTCCTTGGGTGTATTTATCCTAACATTAACTGCTAAGCATTTTATTTTAAAAAAATGGATTTTAGTTTAAAAGTTCTCGTAGTTTTGGCCCATTTAACAAAAGCGTGAGCATGCAGTGTGATGTGTATGATTTCATAAAAATCATATCATGAGAAATGTCATTACAATACTATGATGTATGATAACTTAAAGTGCAAAGCGAAATCATAGCCACACAAAAAAATGACGAATGTATTGTAATCATGCAAAACAGAACTGTTATGGTATACAAAAACATAACACAAAAGGAACTTTTATTTTACCAAAATGAAATCCTCGTAAATTACACTTTCTGGCATAACCTAAATTGCAGCGAAATATACTGCATATTTTGTCATAAAAAATAACTATCTTTCTATCAAACACGCCACATTTATCTATGCAGTCCTTAATAACCTGCTGGTCAGCGAAATATTTCTATACCTGATATAAGCAGCAATAAACAAATATTTACCTCTTTTTAGAATTGCTTATACTGAGTTGAGAACTAATCCTGTCATTAAGTGATCAATTTTTTATTACAAAACTGATTTCATTGATTATAGACAACGCCACTAACATGTCATACTATAATAGGAAGGGTAAACCCTTACAATCACTATCACTATCCCTGTTCTTTGTTACTTAGTGTTATGATTCTCTTATCTTCACTAATCTTTTTATTTGTATGTAGATACTTTTTGTACATAGATATATATCTCAGTACAACTGAAGATGTCTATCTCAATACTACTGCTTTGCTATTAGTTCTTGCTCAACTATACAGAAAATATCTTTGACAATTACAGGAAACTTACTCTAAACTGCTTGGAGCCTTTCTGTATTCTTGAAACTCCAATCTGAAAAAGAAAAAAAAACAAAAATGCATCGGCGGCTGCTTTAAAGCGCATTAATTACAAATGAATGACATCACTGTGAAAACAGGTACATAAAGCATTCCCTTTGTGCATGCGCTTGTATACCTCATATAAAAATCACAATTTAAAAAGCAAGGAAGCTTGACTCTAGGCGCGTGAACAGATCTGTACCTTCTGTGTACGAGGGCAACAATGGTGGTGGATGAGCCAGCGTGGGTGTTGCGCAGGGAGCTGTAATAGCATTTAAAACATTAAACATTCTGTATAATCTATTGTGGTACCGGCATAACAGTAACCTGGGCAGAAGCTCAATTAATTGTCAATGGTAAAAGTATAAAGTATACAATGCATCATTTTCTTTTGGTAATCTGACAATGGGCAGTGAACACCATATTAGTACACTAAATTCCAGGATTCTAATTTGGTATACATGGCAGTACAAATTTAAGTCTAAAGAAAACTGTGTTAGATCACAATTTGTACACGACATGTATGTCTACGCCCAATATGTTGCTTCGAACTGTAGCTTGACATTGTGTCACGCGCTTAATTGAGGTAACGGGAGTACATGACCCTGGCCACAGTAAACCGATATCTGCCGAAGAATGTACCTGCAAATAGTTTCAGCATCGAATGCGAAAGTGTGTCGGCAATCAATTATCACGAGGTGGGGTTGTTTTTTGAGGAAGGTGTCTAACGCCGCGTCGTAGGATTTGACGTCGTACTCGAATCCAAGTTTGCCGAGGCATTTCTCGAGAATTTGCAACTGTGCGTCTTCTTTGGTAAAAATCAAGAGAGCCTGGAACGAATTAGAGCCGCATTAAAAATTCATATCTCACTTGGCAGTAAACTCAATGGAGATGAATCAAGAAAAAGAGTGAAACAATATAAACTACAATCGCAGCAAAATTTCAAACCAAAATAGTTTCTATTATTCATCTTGGCCATTTTAAATTTACCAATACAGTACCGGTACGGCATTGATGATAACTAACTAAACAGGGTACTGATAAATATTGAGCAACAACTATCTTAGGGAGCTTCATATATATTCATGATAAAAAATACTTCAAAACACAGTCTGGTTTCAACTGCAATTAGTGTGGTAGTTTTATGTAATAGGTGTACATTAATACATATATGATATTTATTGATTAACACAAGTGTTTATAATATTTAAATTACTTCATGCCAAAAAAATGCTTAAATTAAAAAAGAAAATATTTCATTACAAACGATAGAAATTTTAGCATATATTGGTTACTTACTTTAAATTGAGGTTTTGCGATTTTCATAGATCCAATTTGAAGTTCCTTAGCAGTTGGCTAAAAATGAATGTCGATTATAACTTAACATATTTATTTAGTATTGCAAGGTGATAAAACAAATAATACACAAGAACAAGGAGGCTTCTAAAGCAATACAAGTTACATTGCTTGCAATAAACTGGCTTACATCGTTGTCAAATTGAAGGCTCTGTGTTTCTTCCATACTTTGGTACCATAAAACTGGCACGAAGTACTTTCGTTGGTTGAGTTGCGTTTATCCCGTTCGTTGTACTTCACATCTGCAAACTCACATGAAGCAATCGGTCTCTTCGCTCTGTAGCACAATATTCACTTTCACGCCGCTGGCTTTCTCCTATAACAAGCCCAAATATGAATTATTAAGTTTAACCACGGGGCTGAAAACTTGTGAGAACACTCTAGCATGTCTCGAAAACAGAAAGAATCAGAATTTAAATTATAACTGCTTCAAAAATGAAGCCTACAAAGCAAACCAATATTCTAAAGATCTTATGCAATTCACTTCGTATATTTATCTAGAATGTAACCAAAAACATAATAATCTTTTAAATAACAGTTTCTAAATAACCTTTATTCAAAGCCACACTTATCTAAATTCTAAGATAAATGATATTTTTACACACTAGTCAAGTGCACAGCTACACTAGCAGCACTTAACACCAGCAGGTTTCAAAATTCTCATAAGAATGTAAGCAGCTAAAAACAAACGTCTTAAACCTACAGTTAACCTTGCTTATTTCTGAACACCTTGAAAAGCATCAAATATTAAAATGCAAACGGCCACGATTGTAAGTCAATTACAGTTTAGTATCCAGGGTGCGAGTTTAAACAAAATAAATACAGCAGTGGGAATCGTGCCCACCTGTCAAACCTTTGTCAACATTCAAAGCAAACATCATCGTCAGTTCATTTGTTTATAGCCGATATCACCGGCAAGATAATTAGACCTAGTGGCCCTAACAAAAGATAACACACCCACATTATCAAATGAACTCATCAGCTGCACGCAACTTGGTATTAGGTAACGCACTCCACAAGTACACTCCAATAAAGTGGGTATTAACAATAACATGGGTAAAATGTATATTTTTACCCATGTTAAGTGCACAGCCTTAAGCTTCGAGTAGTTTAGCTAAATTGACACTATCTCATAATACCGGTGAAATTTGCCACGACTACCGCACATTGTTTATTTTGCCCTTTTTCTGTGGATTTTGATTCGATTGCTGTCGCAAAAACAAACATGTACACAAAGTTTAAACCCGCCGAGGACACCTCAGTGAGAAAGTCACTCTACACTATGACTGGGCTAAAATAGAACTAAATTATAGCTCGTGAGATAAAATGCCAACACAAAATATTTGAAAATGCTTACATACATACATGATGCAATCATTGCCTTAAAATATTAACCACCGGTACATTTTCTTGGTTTTGACTTAATGCTTTATACAAAAATGTAGAAAATGCTCTATCTACTACACATATAGGTCAGTCTGTAACATAATTTTTAAACTAGATTAATTATTAAACATTAAAACAGTGGTATGTTTACACACTTTGAAATATTGCAAACCGGAACATTCCCCTGCAAATTGGCAAACATAAACAAAAAACTATAATATACAAACAAAACCACTGACCAGATTGATGTAGTTAAATAACATACACTGCATGCTGAACTAAAAAGCCCTACAATGAAGAACAAAGGGCGATAAAGTTGCATTCAATTGCCTTAACGCCAAAATGAAGTACAGCAATTTTGTACTGTATACCTAGTTAACAACCGGCACCGATATGAGACAAACTACACATGAACTACACAGTGTTAATGTACTTACCGTGTAGAAAACACGTGCTCACAGGAATTCCTTTCCAACTATATAGCTTGTGTACAACGACATGCTGGCCCTGGGATGACTAATCCAATATGCAAACACAGAGTATTTGTTTCAAGAGGTACCACTACGAGTTTATGCCTGATTAAAAGAAATTTGCAAAGCAATTGGACCTTGAAATATTTTTAATACAAAATTAAAACTTAAAGAATAATACTGTGTTCACATTTTTTGCATATGAAGCATTAAACTCAGCTCTACACTTATCATTAATACAGCAATATCAGTGGACCCTTATACATAGCAGCGTGACACATTCCTCCTACAAAGAAATATTGATTTCACGCTTAATCCACTACGGCCATGGCTAGTAGGAAACTGCCTCCCACACCTGTCTGGTATAAGCCCAGACATGTCTGTATGCAGTATGTACATAACATATGACCTATAGACGGTCTTTTAATGGGGTTTAATACTGGATTACACATACTGAAAGGTTAAATTGTTATAAACAAAGGGAACCAGCTAGCTTTTTAAAACTGGGTGAACATAATATGATTTTTACATATATATAAAACAGGTAACAATTTTGTGTTATTTTTAAGAACAAAATATAAAAAAATTTTAGAAATCCTTTTTTTAAAACAAATATCCCATATCTAGTTTGTACATATCCAATATATTGTTAGCTAGGCCTTGGGATAAAAGTCTACAGAATTAAAGATCGCGTTGTTAACAGCAACAAAGTAAAAAATTTAATCTTGAACGTGTTTTAATAATGCCATTATAACAACAATGTTACAGTAAAAAGCACTTTAATATTAACCGAGATAACAGTTCTAACACTAACTTCTCACAGCATTCTTACTTCTATAGTATTTAACAGATTTTAGCTCTGTATATCCAAATTAATTCAGGAAACACATGTTATAGACTTTGATCGAACCTAGCTTTAAGTAAGGCAAGGTTCAGCAAGCCTGTCAAGCAATCTTTTCTCGCCAGCACACCCCTTACAAATTGGGAGTAATTGTATGTCTCAACGAGTGCAACGATTTAAAAAATGTGCGGTCTTTGCAATATGCATAGCGGAAAAGTGTTTGTAAAGTTGCTACAATGCTTGCTTTTGATAGGGTTAATTTTTTATAGCTAAAGACAAAGTTTTGATAAGAATTTGCAAATTTTAACAGCATTATAAAAAGAGAAGGCAACGGAATTGTTTGTGCTAAATTATTACGACCCATAAAAATCTTGCAGAACTTGGTTTGGGCATGTAGCTTATTAAAGGTTTAAGCTTAGAAACTGTTCTTTAATAGCTGTTAACCGGTGTAAAAAAATTCACTGATCGAACCATTTTTTACTTTCTGCTTGTCAGGATATAATACCAACAAACACTATGTCACAGACAAAAACTAATAACATTAAAAAAAATATAAAATGGTTCTGTTTAAATAAGATACCTACTTTTTGCCCATATTTATTAATTTAAAGGGTTAATAATCCATGGTTACACAATTCTACACATACTGTAATTATTAAACATGTTTTAACTACGCTTACTATTAACTATGTTAGGACCAATCATTTTTAAATGATGTCCTGTGAAACATAAGATTGTCATATGTTTTTCCAGAAGAAACTTATTAGTTGAGCTACTGTTTGTACATAGTTTTTTTCTTATATAAAGTTATTATTGAACAACACAAAACAGTAATAGAGCAGTGCTTGCAGTAATGGATAAGTAAGGTTGCAATACTTGTTATTAACAGAGTACCTATTATGACATGTTGTGTTTATTTTGTCACTTCTAAATTTTGTTGTGTTTTCCATAAGATTTATAGTAAAGTAATACACTAAAAATATGTTAAAAAAGCACTGGCTGACACGACACTCACTGCACAGATAAAAAAAAACTTTATGATAAGAGTAAAAAGATTTTCCTTTGTAGATTCTAGCACAAGTAACTTGAATCATAAATAATAAAAAATGTTAAGTGTTAACCACGCTTGAAGCACTACTCACTATTCATGATTATATCCTCCCAGGGTGCCCTTATACAACCATTCACAAACAAGCATCATCATGCTGCCAAATCAATGAAAACATCGGAATTACTAACTAAACAGAAAATAAATCACAGCCCTCCTACACAAAATGAACTGTACTATTAATCAAAATAATATTATGAATATTGCAACTGTTTCTAAATATTTCTTACTTAACTATGGTTGCAAGGACCCAAAGATTCAAATGTGTTTTTAATAACACAAATACTTATATTTTAATTAGTTGCAGTTTGATTTGTGATGTCATACTGAATGTTATTTATATTAGGACAATACCAAGCATGAGCTGTATCAATGTTTACTGATGTAAATGTATGTTGTGTCATACTAATGGAAATGTATGTGTATAAATATTTAATCAATTGTGTTTAATTTTGTGTTTAATAGTGTTCCTTAATTTTACACAGATTTATTATTACATTGTACTGGAATGTGTCTCATGTTGTTTTTTTCATTCACTCTTTCTATTGTTATGCCATGGGCTAAACCATGTTGGCAGTAGTGATGCAAAGTCAAGTGGAAAATTTTCCATGCACTCAGTCTATCATAGATCGGTTATATAATCAGCAACACAACTGCATTTTTTGCAGGGCAACCAAACAACTTAATTATAGGCTATACAGAATCATTAAAATTATAGCAATATAGGTAAAGCTTAACTCCAAAAGTGTACTTGGCAAACTTCTTAGTCTCGGGTTAAGATTTGGGCTTATAGCTAGTAGTATTATTTTGCTTAAGTAGGAGCTTTAACATAAAATGGAAACATAAGCATTTATTGTTAGGTAGGTACAACATAGTTAAGCTAAAACTACAGCATTTATTAAGACCCTTAGAGATATTTTCGAGCGAAATTTTCGTTTACGATTTGAATAGGTAAAATGCAGTTGATTCTCTATTTTTTTATTTCTTTAATCACATGATAACTACTAATACTACAGGTACATCCAAAGTCCACGCTAGATCCATTTTATAAGCATTTTACTGCTGCAAATTGTTGATTCACTATTCCTTGTTTGCTGAGACGACACCAGAAATGATCCAAAGATATTATAAAAATATATTGAATAGTTGACCGCATTTCGAGAGCAAAGAAGATAATTTACAGAAAGGTGGAATATAAAATGACTGATAATATATCCTGTTTTTAATACACGCTGTTAATAGTAATAATAAAATATTCTACTATTGGACACTATCATTTCTCTTTATAAACAAAATGTTCTTTTATCTTTTACCGTATTGAGAATTGACTTGTTTAAACTTATGCAAAAATGTATAAAAAAGACTTTGGAAGAAGATAGACAACCGATAAAATAAAAGATTTTTCCGATATATAAAAAAATTAAAATTAACGTTAATCTAAAAATATTTCTTTTTTTGGTGTAAAATACATCTATTTTACAAATTTCTATACATACAAAAAATATGGTAGAGATACACGATACGATAAAACTTACCAGCTAATGACTTACAACATTTTTTTCAGATATAGGTTTTTTAATACATTGGTATAATTTCTTTTTCTAAAAGTTTTAAAATCAATAAAAACGAGCAATGATTATCAGATTATCGGGTGAACAAAATTTCTTTCAATTTGAACGATTTCTATGAACCCCCGGTAGCTTGTTTTCTATGGTTTTCATGGCAACAAGAACTAGGCATCTGATGATGTTATTGAATGTTTCTTCGACGTAATCAAATGTATTATTCTTTCTTCTTTACGGTTTAGATAGTGTTTGCAAAGATTTTTTATTAATTTCTATCGGGGATTATGTTAATTGCTTTTAATATTGAAGTTTAGGTTATAGCAAAAAATGCAATCGCATTCACCTCAGATGTATTGTGACAACTGAGGCAGGGTGACAATGGCAACCTACGGAATTAATTTCAGATTTATATGTACACTGTTCTCTAGGTTATTATGCATTATGGTGTAAGTGACCTTTATAGGCTAGCTTGACAAAGTGTCAGGAAATGGCTCGATTCTTAAGCATAAGTTCGAATGCCGTACAGGGTGTGATAAAAGACTTGTATTCCCATCACCAAGCAGCGAAAACCAACAGGGTGGTCGAATACAATGCAGCAGTCAAAATACAAAGCTGGTATAGGGCGCTTCGTGTTAGGCACTACATTAGGTAAGTGCGTATGCTTCCGAATTTATGTAAAAAATGGTTTAAAAGAGTAGAAACGTCCAATCGTTAAGCCGTACAACACAAGGCACTAGCTCCGGTAACCTAAAGATAACATACGGTAATTTGACGATTGCTAGTGAGATCACTAATGCCACCGCTTATGTCCAGTCAAGAGCTCGTAATTCTTGTCCTTTGACAAGACCCAAGCTACACTGCCCACACTGGATATAGTTATAGAGACACCGCTATTTTATGCAATCAGTCAAGATTTAATAGGTAAAAAAGATGTGATGGCTTTTAATTTTCGTTTTATTTCTGTAGGCATCTCAACAAGTGCGCAGTTCATATTCAGCGATATTGGAGAGGCTACATGGGCCGCATATTCTGTCGCATCCGCGTCAGACACCTCGTCATGATCATCCGCATGAACCTCTACAACGCGATGGCGGTGAGGATACAGAAGCACTGGCGCGGGTTCATTTTACGCAAGCACACCCACAACTTCTACGCCAGGAAGCGATACTTGGAAGCACTTGCGACGAAAAACCAGATCGTGAGGAACGAGTTGGCCGAGCACAGAGAGCGACTGGAAGCAGAGCAGATGCGCAGACAGCACAGTGCTCTGGAGAGAAAGCTTAAATATCAAGCCAGGAAACAGCATTACCTACTGAGCACACATCAGAGCTGTGGTATTTATAACTCCCCGTTTCGGTCCCAGCCACATGAGATGGAATATCGACTGCGTAAAGCACGTCCGCTGTCACACAAGAAAATACAAAGTGAATCTTCAAAGTCTTGCGAGCCGCTTCCGCCGATTAAACCGAAGGTTCAAGGTCCCTTTAAGTCTCCCCGCGAAGTCCACGCACAGAGATACCGACCCCTCAATCCATCCCTACGTGTGTCCACTGGCTACAACTCGCTGGAGTCAGCACGCGAAACGCTGGAGCGCGACGAATGGGCCATGCAGCTCACAGATCGCCAGTTCGTGCCATTCAGCAAGAACAAGGTGGATTACCAACCACTGCTACACACAACATCAAAGTACGGACACCTTCCATACGGCACCAAGTATTTCACGGAGGAGAGGCCAGAGTTACAGATCGCAGAGCACCGGATGCAAACCGTGGTATCACCCATCCCGATATTCGATCGATACGGCGCGACATATTCCAAAGGAGCTGTGGTGTTGCAGTAATCTGTATACTTCACGGCAAGTACCGCGATTCAAGAAAAACACTTCGCTTGCCGTTTTTATTTCCACAACTACAGAAATGCACGAGTACATAAACTTGGTAAATACAATATTAAAGATGCGTATATATCACAATATGACAAATGGCAACGAGCCGGTAGAAATCACATCCCATTGCAGTACTTTTCGAGAATCGTGCTCAGTATTGCCCGCATCATTATGTCTGTGAAAATAGATTAGGAATTACGCGACATTCTATCAACCGATGCTCTCGTAGCCACATTTTCGAAATGCGCGATTTAAAAACATTGTGGAACAGATTCGTACAATCCTAATTAAATGGTCATACTACTTTTTTTAAGCGCGCTCACCTCATACACAATTTGGACACATCTGCTAATGTGTAAACTTAACAACAATTCGGAAAAAAATATAGATGTGCGAATTCGGCGGATGAGTACGGATATACCTACCAGTTAGTGGCTGATTCTTGTTTGCTTCGTTTTTTTGTTGACCTTTATACGTTTGATCTTCTCGAACTAAATGTATATTTAAAGAATTAAACAGTAATCCCAGTATGGCTTCGTTACGCTACTCTAATGATGATGTAAATCGTGATTGTGACGCACATACATCATCACACATCCTGCTATGAATAGAGATAATGAATTACTTATCGCAATGAAATGAAATTACTTATCCCGTGAAACGGAAAACGCATGAGTCATTGTTACACCACAATCGTCAGATTACCACAATACAATGAACACATTGCGAACACTATGTTCAAACAAATCGTTCTGTAAACCTGGCTGTTTTCAGAAGGTAAACGATAAGAGGTGTTATAACTTTTATCACACATGCAATTGTCAAATGACCACCGTCGGGCGATGTCAGCTAAGTTCTTTGCCTAAGGGTACGACCGACTAGCTTACGACCAGTACGATCCAGTAACGCTTCGGATGAAAGGCGACGCACTAAGCTACCAAGTTATTCGTCCGGAAAATAGTCATCGTCCCACCCACAGTTAATACTAATCATCTTATATTATTAATTTAATGTCTAGGATATTTATATTTTATGCCGAGCAATGAACCGTGAGAGAGTGTTCCTACACAGGTTACAACCAAAGTGTATTTTAAATAATTAGGAGCTTCCTTTAATTATATTGGGCCGGGCGCAGGCAAGAATAAACCAAAAATACTAAATCTTGATATGTGGTTTTGCTGTAGATAATACCGGAAATAAACGACATAATTATTGATTTTACCTCCAAATCCATCCTGGTCATCATACATCGCATTGAAGGGAACAGACGACTCCGGGTTTGAGATATCTAAGTAGGAAACACAGCTGCAGTGTATATAATGGAAAGCTGTGTATAGGCATACATATACTTTACAACAGTATTCAAGTTCTGTGATCACTTTACATTAGCACGACGAAAGCTATGGATGTTGTAAACCAGTATTAAGACTCTGCAATAGCTCCGGTAACCCGACGATGGGCGCATAGTAATGTGACGATTGCCCGTGTGTTAACCCCCTTGGTTTTCCCATTCACGGGGATAAACATGAATATCCCATCCTAACTTCCTAATGTTAGAAACACTACAAAAGCCTATTTGGCCAGGCAAAAGTTTTTTGGAATATTGTTTTTTTTTCCGTGAAGTAAAGACCTTTAAAATAATATTCGTAGCCTACTGTTTTTTATTAAATAGCCTACTTATAAGGCATGTTTTCACAAGAAGACTTTTTTATTCAGTGACTGTGCTTGTAAGAATTCTGTTATGGAGGACATTGCAATATTACTTTACTGCGCATGCATGTGTAGTTTATTTCTTTAAATTAAATATCCGTTCAGACGTGACTTTTGACCTTGTAAACAATAATATAAGACAGATTAAAAGATTGCTCTGTACCGATTTAAGTAAATTAAGTGTTAAAATACAGGCAATCTACAATTACCATTTCCAAACGCCGTTGCTTTACCCATCAGACCAGTGAAAGCGCCCCTCTGTTCCATTTGGAATGGTTCGGCAACTGATCTTCGACCCATCAACCCGTAGAAGTGCCTCTGGTGTTTCTGATTTGAGTCACAAAGGTATGACAGAAGAATACAGGGTACTCATGCTTTATCACACTGAAAACACTCGACCTCTTGTCAAGTTAACAAAGATATTTTTTGGGCGGGGGGGGGGAGTTTTGGGTCCCTGATGGGCCTGTCCCCAAGACCGTTTATTTATATGTATACTCCTGTATAAGAATCGGTCGCACTAACTATTCGACCACATGATTGTGCTGCAGTGTGTTGTGTATGGTTAAGACGTCGCTAGTGTGTTAAATCCATTTATCCGTTCATCCAAGGAATGTCCTGTGTCTTGCCTAACAACAAAAACGACAACCCAGCGACACGTTTGACGCAACAACCTTTCGTACCCATTAACCCAGTGGCTCGATTGTCAATTAAGCGATTTTTGAACGAATAAACTGTGATTTAATCTGATGTTTGGACAATATCGATGTTGATGGGGGTTAATTCTCAGCCGGTCACTCACGCACATTATATATAGTCTGCAAACAATAGGCGGTAAAACACATTAATTATTCAAATGAACATTTTAAACAACAAGTAAGCCAAACAAAAGTAAATGTATGATTAGGATTGTGCATTATCCCAATCCTTTTAAATAAACCAAGCCATTAAATGCTACTGTGCGCGATGGAAGCAAAGTACAATCCAAACATACCACAGTGCCTCCACATATTCTTAAGTACCCGTGTCTTTCGTCAATGCTCTGATATTAGTCGTTTTTTCTTTGGATAACGCGCTTAGCGAATGTTTAAACTAAGTGAACAAATGTTTAATTCAGTGAATTAATGGATTAAACTACAACACAATGAACGTTCCAAACATATACAACATACTACGAGAAGTTCATATAACCGAATAACCTATGATCATAATTATAGAATGTTTAAATCGTAGATTGGTGAACTCTGTGAAATGTTATCGAAAGACCAATTTGAATTGCACGTATTTGGTAATCGATTTGAAATCACCAACTAACGTTTCTTGTATGTAGCTAATGAAAAACTTTCACGCAAGCTCAAAAGTAGGGATTACTATAAAGTGAGCATTCTAAAGCGCTTCTCATTGACGACGCTTGGGTAAAAAATGCAAGTCCAATTCGAATGATCAGCCTAAATAATTTCGAATAATCAAATGGGGCACGACCACATAATATATGATGGACCACTCATGAACGCTTAAATTGGAGTTTAATTTCGCCCCATCAACAACTTGTGTTGGATCAAGTATCAACCTCGATTGCCCTTGCCCACCACATAGTTTGGTTTAATCAAAATATAATAGACATGGAAACATACTGCAATGGCTTGGCCAACTGCATGGATCGGTTATTTGAAACCGAAAAGTTCCTTCTGCAGTTATTTCCAGGACAAACAAAACGGCCACCCGACCTTTCAATATATATATTTAAGCGCGAAGTTTGATTTTTTGCAGTACTTAACAAATTCGGAACCTTTACCTTGTCAAGATCGTTTAAATCCCGCTTCGCCCCAAGTTGACTGTAGAAAGGGATATCGGGGGCTCGGTGGCGCGGTTCTTCGTTCGCAGTCGCCTGTTAATCGAAGATTAGTCAATTTTAATTCACACTCTGCTGGAATTTCTAGAAAGCAATTCCCATCCTAGCGTGGTGTAATTATCACTGCTGGGCACGTAAGTCGACAGGTTCGACAGCATTCTGCCTCGATCAAAAATGTTTTTTGAACCAATTCAGGCATGAATATGAAATCGGTTTACTATATCTGACACATCAAGTCTCGTTTACTGACACATTTTTTTACATTAATTTATACGATTTATATATATTTTTTTCACAAAACATTTTTATATAAAATTTTGCACAATTCCTAAACATTATTTTTGTATTAAATTTCAAAAAAATTCCATGAATTCCTAGAAGTTTATATGAAATATATCTCGAGGTTACCTGCACATTTTCTCGCGGCGGTCTCGAACAAAGACTGGAAAGAATATAGTTCTCCAGCGGGAAATCATTGCGCACATCTTCGTCGAATCCCGAACCTTTGGTCAACCTAAAGTTCATCAAAATAACCCCGATAATAATCAAAAAATTCATCAAGATCGGCACTTCCATCTTGTAAATATCCAAAAACAATATTCTCTAAAAATAATTCGTTTTCTGAATAGCAACCACCTTTAGATATAACAGTTGAACAGAAATATATAAGTTTTGGTAATATCCAATGCTTTAAGAGTGAGTCAATTAATTATTAAATAGAGCTTTTTTCGGACAGAAAATTTTTAGAAGGTAAAATCTCCGACAGCGCCAAGAATACGTGTTTTAAACAATGTAGTAAGATACAAGAGATCTAAACATGTTTCCCTATACCGCCCACTAAACATACGATCCTGAATTTACGTTTCTTACTTTAGCCACTTGATTTTAAAACGCAACAAACATGACTGGATATTTTAAACTTTGCAATAAATTGAGCGTTTTGTCTTGTGCGATGTAGTGTAGGTTTGCAGTTAAAAGGTTCGTGTTCCGAATTTCAGAAGACCTCTTTATGTATTGACCCTTCCGCGATTAAGGTATACATTGCTTTGACTCAACCTTTAAAATTCTAGTTAAAAATGGTCCCGAAAACTCGATCGTATAAGCTGACACATTTTCTTCATTGTTTTTTTCTTCAAAATCTACAGCGAAAATATGGCCACCGACGAGTATCCTAAATCATTTTTCCACGATCGCATTTCTGTTTCGAAACAAAAAATCCTGCTGGTCGACAATCATCGTCTCTCTAACTAAACATTCTAGAACATTCGACTCTATGTGAAACGATTTTAAAGGTGAGTGCAAAAAAAATGTGTTTGACTCTTCTGACCGGCAAAAATCCAAATGAACAGAGATTGTTAAGGGGGCGAAAAAATGATCAACGTCATTCCAACCTGATCGATTAATTTCAATTCGCGAAGAGACCCGCGTAATCAATTTTTGCTCAACAAAATCGAAGTGCCAGTCAAAGAACAAAAATGAATACTTTATCAATGGAATATTATTTGCATTTTAATCGGATATTTTTGTCATGAATGTCGCTTCTGTCAGAAGTAGATTGCTTTTTTTGAATAAAGAGCAAATATTTTAATAATGCAAATGTAGAATTAAGTTTTAATCAAATTTCTATTCTGCTCTATAAAGACTAATGTAAATTTGGCGGTGAGCGTCATTTGACAATAATGACTAATATGCCACATTCTAAAAGTGTAATTTTCACATAAACGCCATTAAGACTTTCCCAATTTATATCCGTCCAAATCACATCAAAAGTTTGCTTTCAGTCATTTTTTAAACGATAGAGCTTATGAAACAAAGCAAGAAAGAAATTTGTAGATTTTGTTATTTTATCGGGCATAGCTTCGGACATTGCTATCGGGTCGTTTTTGTATGCCTCTTAATATTAGTAGGTTACATTAAGCATTCGACGACACACCTTCAGTTTGCTGCAGGTTACAACTAACATAACACGACAGACCACCAATTCATCGGACTAGATGTTGCTAAAACAGTGGTCGCCGACAGCACAGTATTTGTTAGTTCTAAATGAAATTATATATCATTTTTTAAATATCGAAGATTAAGTAAGAATGTGTTATGTGTACAAGAATTAATCGGTTATATTTTCAAAACCGAATACCGTTCGTTCCAAAGGTGTAAGGCAAATGTTCGCAACCGCGATATCGTCATAACTTGCATTAGATTCGATTATTCAAGCCGCCTTTACAAGTCAGCACGCGAGCATACTTCCAAGATTATCATGACATAAATGCCCTTTATCATAAATAATGTATGTTCTACCCCTTTCTGAAAGTTTGGTGGCTGTTTTTCCTCAGGATTTTCCGTAGTACCGACGGTAAGATAGGTATCACCGAACTTTATCAGATGTGGGTGGCTTGTTTATATGAATAAATCAACACAATTACCTTGCTTAATCGGTTTTACGCGTTGCGAGGATACTGCTGAAAATCAAAATGATAAATGTATTTTTGCTGACCTGACCTGGTTTTTAAATCGGCGACCATTGGACCCATGACACTTCTATGTTTTTATATGTGTTGTATACAGAAGTTTTAGGATTAACAAACTGAACTGGCCATTCATGTCAAAATGATTTTAATCAAATAAATACAGTGATGAGTCATATCACGGAAAGAGTGGAAATCTAAGTCGAGGGATTTATTCTCAGTTACTTCAGATAACGCGTGAAGGAAATCCCTTAGTTGGAAGATTTATGTCCTTGATCGGTAGATAAAATGCATGGGGTGGGATATTGCGTTTGATTTTGGTTCAAACCACGAGATTATCCAGTGTTACTATATTAATATAAAGTAATATTCACACGGTACCTTCATACCAAGAGATACTTGGGTTATAAGGGCAGAACACACTACGTTAATCATAAACTACTCTCTTTACTGCGCGGATTTAAACATATCTTCAATACACCCTGTTCATTTAGACGACTCGGAGAGTATTTTATCCCATTTTTAATCAAGTACTATCCGCAATGTCTCCAAATGAACAGCGGTGTAATTTTAATGTTTGTGCTTAGACTACAGTACAAATCCATGCATGATTTAGAAATCTACAGTCTTATGCTACTGTTGTGCGACAAGATAGCGCCAATTATCTCAGAATATAGTTTTGAGAAAAACTATTCGTGCTTGTTTAGGACAGCTCATAGCTATCAAACTTCTGATTAATTAAACTTTCCGAAATTGTTGTGCTTTTAATGCGAATTATGCAAAGGAGGTTAGAATTTACTAGGGAAGATACGATAAAATAAAAAAACAAACACTTGAACTGTTCGGCTACAGAAAAACAGATTACGAAGCTGACAAAATAAACGAAGCAACAGAAAGAGATCTTAGCTTAACGAAGGAAGATAGAAAATTGCGATTACATAGAGACAGCAGTGCGAGAATGAAAATATATTTTAAATGCAACAGAAAGCGCCCGATGTTAAACCTCATAAGATGGTAAAGCACATTTATTTAAGCGTCGCATTTTACTTGCATTTATGCAAACAGGAACCTTATCGGTGGCCTAATTATACGGAAACAGGTGAAATATCATTTCATCGCAAAGGAGCAAGACCGTGTAAATGATTACACATCATTTAAAAAAATCGTACTACGAAACTACGTGTAAATTATATAAGGTACTAGATATTGATTAGGTTTTTCGGCAGCGTCTGGCATATTACTACTTTAGATTTTTGTTAAGTAGCCTGCGGCATTTTCGTGATTCTTCTCCAATAATTATAATGTACGGTGTTCCTTTGCGGAAATGAAGCAAAATAAAATAAGGTAAAATTAAAAAATGCAATATTACATCGACATTCTGTCTGGTAGGAAATAATTTGACAACTACTTTCGAATAGACGTACCGCAAGTCGGGAACAAATCGATGGGGGAATTTATATTTCACAAAAAAAAGTTATTGTTCGTTTGTACCATCGGTAAAAACATTTTTAAAGGAAAACGTGACGTTTTTTCAGAAATCTGAATTTGACAGAACCAAACACGCCACATACACTGCAGGAAATTTTAATTTAAAACTCCTGGGAGTTTCCCGTCAGCCACTTCCCAACCCTCATGTGCAATGTCAGCTAACGCACTGAAAAGCCGCAACCCTTTTGGCACAAATCGAAGTACATATAACCCAGCATATGTTCATGTTAGTAAAAGGCGTTTGAGCACAGAAAGGAAAATAGCAATAACAAATGAATATGGTGGTTGTTCATTTAGAGACCTTACAATCTTCGTTCAACTTCCAATTCATAAGTTTAACACAAGCAACAGCATCCTCTGTGCAATCGTGCCCCTCGTCGCCTGTAACGATTTTGTGCTAGTCCGAACGATTAGCTTGGTGTGCGTCACTTTTCAGCCGGTTTGCAGGTTCGAAACTGGCCGCTAGCTAGTCAGTTGTGCCTTGTGCAAGACACTTAACAAAAATTGTCTGAACCTAAGGATTAATGGGTTCTACCAAATTAAAGAAACGTCGGAACCATACACAACACACTACAATTTATCTTGTAACCCGACGGTGGCCGCGAGGTATTATGACGAATGCCAGTGTGTTAAACGCCCCTTGCATTTTACCTTTTAAGGGGATGAACATGAATATCGTATCCTATCCTATCCTATACTAGTTATATATTTCGGATGAAGACATCTATAGTTTCCGTTCGACACGTTAATCCAGCAGTCAGTCTGGGTGTCTGATATGGCAGTTGTTATATAAAACTGAAACTCGTCACAGCAGAAAGCGAACCAGACACCTGCATTGAATGCAAACTCACTTGGCTAAAACCTTCCAACCACTAGAAAGCGGAGTTTACAAACCAAATTCACCTGCATTCTGTATTACGATGCCCAGGTATTCCGACATAAGGTTACGCAGTGCACGTTTATAAGGTGGACCCAGTCTATGGGGAAATATCACTGATGTGTCAACTATAGAATTGTGGATGATCTGAAATTGAATGTCCTTGTAAAAGTTTTGATATAATTGTGTGAGAAATGTATAACTATAATAGTTAAGTAATGCAAGGATTTGAAACGTTTGTCTATCCATGGGTTGAGACAAACGCTCGAGGAGGCATTATAACACAGGTGATTGGCAAGGAAATAACCAAGTAAGTCAGATGGTGGTTTTAATCCTACAACCTTAAGGCTGAAATATTATGATATAGCTATGCGGGCGGAATAACAAAAAAAATGGTTTAAAAGTAATTGTAAATATGTACATTTGTAAATATGTAAATATGTGGATTGTAAATTCTTGTGTGCCGTATTGATATTGCAAATAAACTATAAAGACAAAAACAATTTTTCTGCTGAACAGTTTTGGCTCGCTGTCATCAAAAAATTACATTTTATTAATTATCATGGAATAGAAGGGGTCAGATCCATTGGTAACAGGTCATGGCTTAATTTTAGAATTACAAATCACCTCTGTACACAGCTTTAGCTTTTCATTTTAAAATTTTATTACAATAAGAACTAGATAATAATCAAGAACCAGCCGCAGAAATAGCAGCCACCAGCCGCAGAGTAAACAAATACTAAATATTTAAAAATAATCTCTATTTAAACAAAAACGAGACCTACTCTTAATGCAACCAAATCACTTTCGAGGCTGTGCCCAATGAGAATGGAATCGGTGGAAAATTTGCTCAAGAACACAGCCTGTATGTGCCGGAGAGTGGTCTTTACCCCTTTGAAATCAGATTTCCGAAGCCCACTCCACCTGTGGTATGCATATTAGGTGATGCTACTTTTTTTGTAGAAGGGGCCTTTTCACAAGTTCTGTTGGACATTTTACCCAGTGCGGTTATTACTTTTTACACCCTATTAAAGACAAAATGTAAGTTTTAATTATTGTTCTATAAATTTTTTGATGAATCGATTAAATGGAACCATAACAGTTATGTGATAATGGGCATTGTGCAATAGAAGACTCCACAGGTATAAATCACTGGACACAGAAGTTTGAATATTGCACAGAGCAATCTGACAAATGCCTATGTTATAAGGTCGCCCTTGCATTTCCCCACTTAAATAAACAAATATTTCTATCTAATATAAACTATCCAGATTAACATTTCTAATATATACACTGTACTGCAACAATTACCTTGTATTATAGTCCAGTATCTTTCCTTCAGGAAGAACAAAAGAGTCGTAGACCAGGTTCCCACTGAAGTTCACAACACTAACTCTGGCTAGTTCCAACCCAACTGTTGTGTAACACTGTAATCAATTGGTTGTTTTAGTTTGCATGGGCATTAAGAATAATAATGGGGGTCAAAAATATGTTCTTCTTTATCCCTGGATGTGAAAAAAGGAACATTATTTAAACAATGTTAATCGTTCATTGCTTAATGTGAACAGCAGATTGACGGGGCTAGTGTCACTTTTGCATTATCACTGCAATAAAAGGCAACATGTGATAAGTGCCATCAAGACATAATTTAACTAATCCTGTAGTTTTGTTCAGTCGATGGGCGCAATAGATAAGAGCACCAGCAGTCTGCAGGTCGATTAAGGTTTTAACATCAAACCAGACGTTGGCTAAAAGGTTGTGTCAAGGCACTAAGAAGACATCTGACATTGGTGTGCAATAATGCTCTCTTACATATTTGCAAAGTTGACGATGTTTGTATGATAAGTCAAATTTCATTTTCCCAATTATTGGGATAAAACACAAATAACCTACGCCCTAACAAAAAAAGAAACTTTTACCATCTCACAATCTAGTGCAAAAATGCCCGGAGTTTCATTTTCATTGGGTGATTTAACAAGGGTTTTCACATAGCCTGAGCAATCGAGTTTGTTGTCCTGGTGCACATGGGTCTGCAGATAAGGAATTTGTTACTTAGCTTAATCTTACGTAATGTAATAACAGCTGCAATTTCTAATATGCATACAAACTAACCTCAGCAACAGAGCAGCCTTCAGAACCCAGTGTATTCTGGCAACAAGCATAACGTTTTTCCCAAGAAGAACCAACCTATTAAACAAAAGAAGGTTCATGTTGATATACCCAGAAATGCAACTTATGCTTTAAAACAAAAGTTTAAAATATTTCAACTAACTGTAAAAACGAATGACAAAATCATCAAAACTAATAGCTTACTTTAGTGGGGTAAGCTCTTCCCCAATGGTGAATACACTCACTCTCTTCTTGCAGTGATAGATTGGACATTACGAATTCCTTGCCACACCTCTGGCAGATTTTCCTGGGTGTGGAACAGTTGCTGTTTTATTTGATTTATTGCTGCTTGATCTATCAGTATTTTACAATTACAAAAAATGTTTTAATGAATGAACATTCCATTAAACACCCTTTTCATAAAGACACATATTTTTTCATGTTGAAAACATTTTCATTTCTTTAGCACATTTAGTATCGCATCTGAACATCAGCCAATGGTCATGGGTTTGAAACCAGTTGTTAACTAGTAATTGTGGCCTCTGGCAAAGCTTTTGTCAATGGTTTGATGGATCCAGTGTACAATGGGTTAAACAAAAGATACAGCAATGTCTTTATCTGTTTAACGCACTGTCATAGCTCGGGTAATCAATAATGGGAAATATAAGAAAAGCAACCCGCTAATAAACTTTGGAGCTAAATATCAGTTTTACTTTCCAATATTCTGCCAGAATTATTATAGAAAAAATTAACTTTTAATTTAGAATAAATAAATAAATGTCCTGCACACCTTTTAGCATTGGTATTGACTACACTTGTTGTCTGCTTATAGAACCTGCACTGACCAGGTACATCACCTTCCCTGGGGAACCCATTTTCTTTCAATTGTTCCTCAGTCAGTATGTAGTTGCACATTCTCTCATATAGCTCCTCGCCTTGGGAAAGAAGTATTGAAATGTAAGAAGGCACATTGACATGGGTAGAGTGTTGGCACCACAGCTGGAAGGTTCTGGGTTCCAACCCGGCCCCTAATTACTATAGCTTCAACCTAACATATAGGTGTGGGAAAGATTATTATAATTATAGCTTCAACCAAACACTGATTTATATGTTAGGTAATACCTCTAATGATTGGGTTATTGTGTAATAACCTTCAAAAGTTAATTTAAGGGCAAAACCCAGACAAATAAGTAGGTAGGGTGATAGCACCAGCAATATCCAATTAGGTGTGGGAAAGATTATTAGCATTAAATAAGTGAGTACATCAGGTCTTAAAACTGTGATACTAAACATAGGGTGATTAATGGTAAGATAACCTACACAATTAGTAGGATGGTTCTATGGGTTAAACAGAGAGCATCAAACCACCTACCAGACAGACGAGTAGTCTCATTCATTTCAAATTCATATCCTCCTTTACAACTTTGCAAATTGGTTGAAACTTTTCTTTGATTTGAACTCGGGCCAAGTTTCTGCTTCTTTGTGCTTAAATTTGGCAAGTCCACACTGCCGTGCGCCACCCTTTTGTTCTTGCCTTTCATAACAACAGGTTCTGTGCTATTTTTAGCACGGGCAGCTGACGGGGTTTGTGTTTTAGTGGAGGATTCTGTATCGCGCAGTCGTTTCAACGTACTAGCTGCCAAACTGAGGTAAATGGATTTGGTCTTACTTCGGTCCTTGCATCGTAGTTCTTCAACTTCTGCCTAGTAAAGGGGGTAATTTGATGTTGTCCTTATTGAAAAGTTGTTTCGCGAATTGGTGGAATTCAACTACCGTCGCTTTTCATTTTATCCTAATTTTAGCATTGGAACTTTTCAATGAAATTAAAGTAGGACACTATTGTTTAGGGGTAGAAAACTATTGCAGCACTAACATGGGCAATTATCTACAATATGCTCACAGTCACGTTACCGGAGCTATTAGGGAGTGTTGTATATAATACAAACATTGCCTAGATTATGTTTAATTCAGTGATTTATTCGGTTTAATGTAAAACCGCTCAATTGCACCCAAAGCATACAAATGACTAGCATAATGCCGGTTTCCATCCAATAACCTTTCAACTGAAAGTCAGGTGTACAATTATGACGTTCCTATAATGTTTCAATGACAGTCCTACTACTTAGTTTAACGCATTAATTTACTGGGTTTAATACTAAGGCAAGAACGAACTCACCATCTTATAAGCATCAGCCCGGTCTTTCTTACTTATTCGGAGACACTCATCAATAAACATTGTAAGATAACGCTGTCTAATGTTGGTCGGCACCTGTAGCAAAGGATTTAATATCATAATAGTAAGGATGAGATATTCCAAAATTGCGGTGAGCATTAGTTTAAATATGGCACACACAGTTAGGTTAGCTGACTGAGAAAGAACCATTTACCTTGCAATGGCGATCTGGGGTTATAACGGGTCTCGCAATTGAATCACTTGATATTGAGTTGTTGCTGGTAGCGTGGGCTAATCTACGGATTCCTTTCCCTGCTGTCTGTTGCATTGTGCTGCTTGTGGATGATCTAAATTTAAGGAATAAAATTTGGTAAAAGAACAAGGTCATAATATAAATTTTTATATTAAATATAGAATTAAGTTATTAATGTTTATCCCCAAAAACACAAGGCACGTTTTCACACCAAGTGCCCACTGTTGGGTTACCAAAGCTATTGCAGTTTGGTGTATGTTTTATGATTTACATGTTTCTACTGGTTTAATTCAGCCGATCCATATTAAGCTGTTACCCAATTCAAATCTATTAAGTTCTTAAATTCTGAGGTTTTCCCAAGCTTAATTTTGTGAATACTAAGTAAGAGAGGGAAATCAAGTAGCATTGGGTGTCCAGCAGACCTGTATATATCTTTGAATGGCTGTTTTTTCTCCGCAATAATTCGTTTCGTGAAGGGGTTAGGTTTCTTTGGCTTTGGAGTAGTCAACTGCGAAAAGTAGATTTTTTAACCACATTCATAAATGTATTGTGTAATAATAGTGTCACCATACTAGAGAAAATATAGGCTTAATCCACCAGAGGTTAGGTTTAATAGAGAAATGGCAAAGACAGTGAAATAGCTTCAGCATTGCGAATTTTCTTGTGTTACATTGACTGTCATTTTTCCCGAGGGATTAAAAGTATCCTCTCATCTCCTAAAGCCATCTTTCTATTAGAACTGGTCGCATATGACGACACACTCTTCTTTAGGGCATTATATATTAATTTTTATAATCATTTTATTTTCCAAATTTTGTAATCTTACTCAGGTTTGACAGCAACATTCGCTATATTTAATATTTATATCATTTTTTTTAATGACGAGTTTTACCAACTGTTTATTTTGGCATCTTTGCTTGTTCCTGTGCTGTTATTTAAGACTAGGGATGGAATAAACTAAACTAAACAGTGATATTTCCATTATCCTATGACATAATTATAAATAATAGCACACTGACCTGGTTCAAAGTAGATATGCTTCGTTCGATTTTTATGGTTTCAAACCTTTGCATCATTTTCTGTGCAGGAGTCATATGCCGTGCTCTCCTTGTCACCTGCACAATAAGGAGACTTGTGTCGTATTCCTGATCATATTTCCATAAAACTATACAACTTTAGTTTAGTTGATTTTACCAGATAGGTATTACTGGACACTAAAGTACATTTTTGGTTATCTGAGAATAACAGTGTAATAAAAAATACATCCGTCACTTTATATTATAGTTTTGGTTTTCAGCAGTATTGCATTTATATATTCGATTACCAGATGGAAAATTTTGTCAACTGTTAAATGGGGAGTTCTAGTAATATAAACTTACTGGCCTCGCCGGGGCCGTCGCCGATTCGTTTTCAGGTTTAAGTGCAACCCTCCGGCTAGCTTTGAACAGAGTGGAACTAAACTTTTTAGCAGATGTAGCATCATCATCTTCAACCTGGATTAAAGTGAAAAAGAATGTAAATTTCAAGTCCCCATTATATGAAACATGCACATCAGTGCTGTTAATTTTAATAAAGAGGCTTCAACGATACTTGTATATAACTACAACCTAAGTGCCCAAAATTAGTATGGACCTAGGTCATTGGTAAAAACTTATGTGTATATAACACTAAAATTTGTGCCTATATACCAACGATTGTGGAATTGGTGCATTTTGTAGACTTAATGCCCCATTTTATCATCCATAAACAAGAGTCAAGTGCTACAATGTAAATATAATGTCAAATCACATTAATTACATTACATTAATTACATAAAGTAGTTTCAGAATAAATTGATTAACCCCTTGCAACGTTTAAAGAAAAATAAAAGCAAGCAAGAAGCTATCCAGTTAAAACCACATGCATAACATGGCTGTAAAAATATAATATTGTCAATCAACTGTCGAGTTTAAAATAAACAAATTCTCATGCTGTAAAAAATGTCTAAAACAAGTAATTACTGTTGTTTCAAATTGTGCATCAGATTCACTACTATCTTTAAGGTCAGCAGAGCTGGTATCAAGGTCTCCATCATCTTCCTGGTATATCCTATAGCACTCCTCGAATGTGTTGATGCCATTCAATTCCTTATCTAGTCTGAGAAAACATACATTTCAAAAGGGAAATTGGAAAAAAACAAGGAATACTATGCAAAAAGCACATATAATGTGATGTAACAATGGCTGTACAGCTACAAAACCATGTTCCAAAATCTGTTTGGTTAAACACAAAATTCTACATGTGAATAGGCCTGATTTCTAAACTATAACAGCATGACGAACCTTTTAATTTCATCCTCATCCACAAACTTCTTAATCGTCTCAGCTGAAATTTTTGTCGGAGATTTTAATGGCGAAACATTTGTTTTTTTCACTATTTTCTTCTCTTTAGAAAGGATTTTGCCTTGTTTCGCAGATATTACTTCTTTCTTAAGTCTTTCTTTCGACTTTTCACTTTTGACTGCAGCTTTTAATTTCTTTGGCAGAGAAGGTTCTTTTCTTGATTTAGATTTCACTTTCGAAATTTTATCTGGTACTTTAGCTACATGCTTGGATTTGGTGGCAGATTTTTCCGTTTTATGTTTCTGAGGTGTAGTGTCCTTACTTTTGAGTTTAATTTCATCAGATTGGGATTTATTGTCACCAGTTTGGGGTTTAATGTCTTCGGTTTTGGGTTTAATAATGTCAGCTTCTGGCTTAATAACAGCTTTGATCACAGTTTCTTGATGCTTATCAGGAACTTCTTTTTCAGAATCAGTTGTCTAAAATAAAACAATAAAATAGTCATATATCTAATAGATCAAACTAGTGTACCTATAGTAAACGTTAGCGGCAACACTTGAAGGAGGAAAAGATGAAAGGAGGGAAACTGCTCACTAAAACTATGGAACTAATTTTAACCCTGCCCTAAACACTAATCTGAACCTCAGAAAACTCCAACCCTATTTCCCCGATTTTAGTTTTCCTCCTTTGTTAGCCATGAGTGTAGCGCCTATAATTGTTTTTAACCTGCACAAAATTCTTTTCCCCAATGTAGAATCACTATATAAGCTGGTATTTCAAATCATATAGGCCTAGTAACTTTAAGGTCAACTTGACACATTCCACAATATAAAACTATGGACATACATACTGGCTATTTAACTGCTTGATGAAATGATTTTAGTTTAGTTTAAATAAACAACCAATATGCCCATTCTCATAATATTTTACCGGTTCATATTGAGGTATTACGGGTTTCAATGTGTCTTCTTGGTTGTCCTCCAATATCACAAGTTCTAGATCATCTTGGTCTGCATTTAAAGCTATATAAGCTATGGAAAAATTTAAAATAACCCACATTATACTTTCCTTTAAATAACCAAAGAATGTTGATATACTGGTCATACCCATGATCATATTTTATGTGTGAAAAAATTGTAAATAGAGTTCACAAACCAAAGTTCCCTATGCGATTCCACCTTAACAATGGACTGCTTAGGCCTAAAAGTAAGGTTATTTGGTACATTGTGCAAAACAACATTATTACGCACATTTCCGGCCGGTTAGTCTGGCAGTTAAGTACGTCTCCTTTCAATCGTAAGGTTGCAGGTGCGAAACTGGTCTCTAGCTAGATGGTTGTGTCCTTGGGCAAGGCACTTTACGGACATTGTCTGAACCCAGCGGATTTATGGGTTCTACCAAATTGAAGAAACGTGTCTATTATACACAACACACTGTAATAGCTCCGGTGATCTGACGATTGCCCCTGTGTTAACTCCTTTGGTTTTCCCATCCATGGGGATAAACATGAATATCCTATCCTATCCTATTTTCTTTCTATCAAATCTAAAAAAGCATGGCACCAATATTCCGTTACCAGAGTCAGAAAATTCTGGCTCATTGTCCTTGGGCGAGTTGTTCGATTGAATTCTTGACTTCATTTGAATATCCTTGCAGTTGTAATTGGACAATGGGTCATATTCTAAATCTGTAGTTGGTTTGGCCGGCGTATAAGCTGAGTATGTAATATTTTTCTTCTGCTTTGATGAGCCACTACTAGCTGGTGTGTACCTGTATAAATAAGCACAGGGGTTGAAAATAGTGTAATAAACAAGAATGCTGTACATTATCTTTAATAGAGTATGCATACATTACTATGAAATAACAGATCTGTAGTGCCAAACTGTGGCCAGTTTTTTAACTTACTGTACAAAACATGAATATAAAAATTTATTTTACAACTCCACATTTATTTTCAGTAATGAAGAATCCTAACTCTGTGATTCCTATGTTAGTGTTGTGAAGTGATTTTGAGACTGTCTATGTCGCATTAAATATCTTTTTTGCTTGCTCATAAAAAAGTGAAATGGGAGCGATTCATTGAAGACTTTGAAGAAATCAATACTACTTTAAGGATATTGGTAGCTAGTTTATTATGACATTTTCCGCAAAAAACTTCAGTATTGTCGCAATGATTTTTGTTGTCAGATGTTTGTCGCTGTCACTGAGCAACTCTTGCCTTTCAAACAATATGTTGTATATCCAATTAATTACAAACTACAAAAAAAGGTATTTTAGAAAAAAACAGATCCAATATTTTAGAAAAAAAAACAGATACCCTTTATGGTCACCAGAATAAGCTGATTTGGCATTATCTTCATCACCACCCTGGCTTGTTTCAAAGGTTTCCTGTGTATCTGTCTCATCAGATAATGACTCTGGCTCTGTAAAATTTGAGAAATATTAGTTTAAACACATATTAAATAAATTCAATTTAAGAGACAAGCAATATAATAAAAACATGTAAAAGTAATGAAAAAATGACAAGTAAATAGATTACTGTAGTTAGTAAATACATTTCCTGAACATACACAGTTAATGAACAGAATGTCTTTAAAGTGCTTACTTTATTAATGTTGACAACCAACCAAGCATATAAATATTTAACATAAACAATGCATGCATTTGTATAAAAATACTTCAAAACCCAACATACCGTAAGGATGAGATACTTCCCCTTGAAAATATGAACTGTTGAAAGTTGATGCACTTTTTGAGTGTTGACTGACATCTGATTTTAGTTGGCTAATTGCTTTTTGAACAACTTCCAAATTAATTGTCGGCATTCCAGACTCAGAGTCTGTATAAAATATCTTTACAATAAAAAACTTGGTTTTGAGCACCAGTTGTTAGGTGACATTAAACACTTTTATCTCCACAAAAAATCAACATTTGTTATATACCGGTTGGGCCAGAATATGTTGTAGTGCCAGGATGGAATGTTTATATGTTTATACCGATGCATGGGCAAACATAAGCGGCGTTAACACACAGGCTATTGGAAGATCTTGTGTGCATTTCCGGGGCACTGAAGCTATTGAAGTGTGTTTATTAAGATGTTTGTAATATTTTAGTTATAATTAATAATCTAATGAGTTTAGGGGACATTCACTGAGTATCTTTTACCAGAACACGACTGAAAAGCTCACAACTACCCCTGGCTAAGCCAGATATTATAGTAAATGAGAGTTTAGTGATTGTTATAGCAATTTTGTGAATTGGATTAAATTTGAATTCATTCGAGCTTCATCTGTTACGTCAGGGGTCGGCAACCTCTTGGACTTAAAAAGCCTCTTGCACTTAAAGAGCCACAGCAAAACTAATAATATTTTTACAATAAAAAGAAAAGTTAAACAAAGAGAAGAGTGTTCTTCTCTTTGTTTAACTTATTAAGCACTCGCTACAGTAGCAGTAAAATTAATAAAGGCACAAAAGGCTTTGTACACAAAATTGCATTAAACAACTGCATTCTGTGTAATGTGAGTATGAGACTTTAAGTTGTTTTTTTATCATTAGGCATTGACAAATCGCATAACCGATACACAGCTACAGTCAAATTTGAAAATAATATCATATAATTTATGGTATAATTCACATATATTTACCTGTGTGTAATTTTGTGTGTCGAAAGTGACAATATGGCCGCAAGCATTTCTTTCCATTCGTCTCATCTGGACAGGTAATACCACGAAAGTACCCTAAACTAGGAAGCATTGTTCAGTGTTTACAGGTGGCTGTTTAACTGCTTTGTATTGCAGTGTTGACCAGCACTAATGATTCTGCAAAATATAGGAGTTTTTTTATGTACATGTGCTTTAACGTTGGTTTGCATGTTTAGGATGGAACGATCATGTTTATCCTTGTGGGTGGGACATTTAAGTTTCATAACAAAACTTACAAACAAGTATCAGAATACCTCATGTCACCAGTAATCAGTGCCATTACAGGGGTGCCTCTAAATACTACAGGAACGCTTGGATCGCTTGGACCACTTAGATTGCTATGGAAAGTTATTTTATACCTGTTTCAAACACTAATCTTAACCCCAGAACTAACTCAACCCTAACATTAATATCATGGCTTTTGTAATTACAAAGTATAGTAAGCGATTCAAGCGCTATATGCGATTCAATGCAATCCAAGCGGTCTATGCGATCCAAGCGGTCCTGTAGTATTTAGAGGTAACGCCATTACAGTGAGTTGTGGGTTGGTGATATTGTTATAGTTTTTGTTCAACCTGTTATTCCACTAGCACTAGGTTCAAGAAAAGTTTAAGTGCTTCGCAATCGAGTTGTTTCTAACCCACATTCGTTTGGCTGGCATTCGGTTTTACTATTTCATTAGAAAACCGTTTTTGTAAGCCTAGCAGCAAAAAACATTGGATAGTAAAGAAAACAATTGACAACGTTACGTAACGAATTGTAATCGAACTAATAATAAAAGCACTGTCATAGCCGAAGCACTCAGAAGACTTTTTATTTGCTTTAAGATGACACAAGGAAATTTAAATTAACCATCACACAGTAATATTCAGAGTACCGCAAAATAATTATCAATCCTTGTTTGAAATAAACTTTGTGGCGCAGTGTTTATAAGATAAATGTGATGGGTATTCCCCTTTCACAGGGTGTGAAATCAACCGTGAAGCGTAAAATATCCCTGAAATCATAAAAAAGCATTAATGTATTCCAAAATTTTGTATTAATTACAGTTGATTTATGGCCCATCAAATGTGCCCTGACTCAGCTCTTGCTCCAATTACTTTTAACATACTGTGTTCTTGGGGTGAATAAAATAAATTTTGCTTTTTGTCAGATGTGTATTATTTTTTGGCCGATGTGTATCACAGTCCACCAGTTTCCCTTACTTGATTGTGCATTTTGTTGAGGTCTTAAAACAACCCTACAGTAAATCGCGTCATATTTCACACGTTTTATCGGCTCTAGTCCATTTTATGGCTGTTTACAAATATAATGCCTTTCTCCTAGAGGTTCGTGCATTTCTCAGAAACAAGATTTCCGATGACAGACGCTATTGTGATCGAACTTTTATCTCCGCCGCTCGTTCCTCGTTCGCAGCAGGATTTTTTATCGCTAAAGCTTTTACGGGTGAATAATGGGGAGGCGACTCATAGGATGATGTCACATTTTGTAGGAAAATCTCATTTCGATTTAAGACAACCTGTTAGTCATATCCGCACCCTAGATACGAAAGTTAAGTTGTCTCGTAAGTCTTATCTATTAACGCGAGTGGTAAACCTGTGCCGGTAGTGCACTTTATCAGTTTATACTCGTTGTAAGTTTGTTTTCAACGACCTTCTTCGGTTCAACAGCGCTAGATAAATAATGTGCACGTTATAACGCTAGTTTTGAATCATACAAATGTCCTACCATGGCGCAAGTTCCGAAAAGGTTAATGACAGCTGTCAACGTTGATCGTGCTGAGAAAAGACGTGTTCCATCAAAACATTACGTGAGTAAGATTTCTTTAAATTTATTTTAATTGTTTACTCATATGACAGTTCATTTGTTTGAATTAAAGTTGATTATTTACTTTTGTGATCATGTATGTTTTGTATTGAGCACCATTTTCCTAAAACCTCTAACATTGTTTTGAGAAACAAAATATTTACACCAAGCTGTCATTTTCTTATTCTTTTTCAAGATACTGGTATTTGTATTTTTACTGATCGTCTTAATTCATTAATTTCTAGCAAACAACTTATTTGATGGTCAGGAAAGTAATGACTGATCTTAACGATATCTTGCAGGTGCACAATTTGATAACAAGTTGCAAAATTTTTATAAAATAGTAGTAGAACATGTATCGCTAATGATAGGCCTACACCAGGGATGTCCAACCTGGCGGCCCGCGGGCCGCAGTGCGGCCCACCTGAGATTTTTGTGCGGCCCGCTAGTAATTTTTACTCCAAGTAGTATTTTGAACTTTAAATCTTGGCCTAATTAAAATGTATCAGTCAGCTTTTAGGGACGCAGTTAACATCAAAACTGCAGAAAGAAACCGACTGACGACAAACACTTATCTCATTGACTTTGTATCGCAGAAATAAGTTTTTGTTTCTTTTTATATGTGTGCTATTTGTTTCCTTTTTCAAATATGAAATTAATGGCTTTTAATTGTTTCTTTATGTACACATTTAGGGTTGGAATTAACGGATCGCGAATCGCTATTCGCGAACCGTTTTCTAAAGTTCGCGAATTACAAAATTTAACAAAATCGCGAAAATATAAATTACTGGTACTGATTTCGCGCACTTTTAATAATAAATCCTCAACACGTTTATGTAACATTATTTGCCTTAAACATAACATTATTTATTTACCTTGGCTTCATTGCATTATTGGCGTATAATAAGCATTGCTATCACAACGCAATAATCGCCATTATGCGTTAATATACCTCGATTCCTTTATTCGTGATTGGAGAGATGCGACACACCCCTTTTGAATTTACGTTTATTGCAATTTATCATTACTACTAAATAACGGTACAAAACCATTAATTCGAACCCTTCCATTTTTATTAAAATTAAGAGGTTCTGCGGCCCATTGAATTATTTTAAGTGACAATGCGGCCCATTACAATAAAAGGTTGGACATCCCTGGCCTACACAATGATCCGCTCAGACTGCAAATGTCCAAGTTTACTCATGGAAAGTCTTGCTTGATTTTTGTCACCCTAAAAAGGCGATTAATCGATGTTATGATAATTGCAATGGTTTTAAATTAAAATGATTTTCTTATGAATGCAATTAAAAATCCGACTGTGACATGCAATATTTTGATGAAAGTATCATAGTAATTTACCATTACCAAAGGTTATTTTTTAACACTCGTTAGGGCATTAATCATGGTTTATAAATGGAAACTAGTCAAGTTTTCACATTTAAGAGTAGAACCAAACAGAAGTATTCTATCCTATATTGTATTATGAAAATATAATTTGTTTTTTTAACAGGTTTATGTCATTGAAGTTACCTGGGATGATGGAAGTGAAACCATTATTTTTCGACGATACAGCAAATTTTTTGACCTACAGGTTAGACAACACAAGAGAACTTGAAATTCCAAGTTTATATTTATTTAAACAGCGTAAAATTTGTTTGTCTGGTCTAGAATAGTAGAGATGGTCCACTAATCTAAGTTAATGAATAATTTATTACACTAACCAAATAAATTCACTCTGACAATATTGAATAAACACAGCCGGCTGCCCTTCTGTGATTAATTGAGTCAACATTAAAATTCCTAGATAAATCTTTTGGAAACATTTCCAAGAGAAGGAGGTTTAAAGGACCCATCAACAAGAATAATCCCATATCTTCCGGGGAAAATCCTTTTTCGCAGAAGCAATATTAGAGATGTTGCGTTAAAACGAGTGCAGTCTATTGGGGAGTATTGTAAGGTTGGTTCTGTTTGCATACTCATTTTGTACTAAATTTTGTTTGCAAAAGAATTAAAAAAATCAATATATTATTTACTTCACTTTTATGTACAAAAACAATGTATATGCTATTATATTGTTTTTATATATTTTTTTGTTTCAGTATTTCTTTGAAAATAAGGACTGACTACTGCATTTTTAATGTTTAAGAGTGAACGTTTTGCCCACTTCAAAAGTTTCATGCCATGTATATGACTGAATGAGGCACTTCCTTATTCCATCGAGGAAATGCATTTCAGAAACAGCTGCGCAAAGCTGTGCTATTTGCATCTTATTAAATCATGCACGTGTGCATATAGGAAATGCACAACATGTATTTCAATCTCCATGTTCAAAAACGTCCATTTATTCTTACCTTGCAGACAAAAGTTGGTGTAGAAAACCATGTGTGGTATTAACTTTGGTAGCCAGACTGTGACTGCACAATGCATGAGTATACTCATACCTGTTTAGGAAAACAAAGGTCATATTTAGGGGGTTTAAAAGACATGCGTTTTTTGCATCACATTGACTTTACTTACTATTTCAAATTTTTTAAAACGAATTACTATGCACTCTGTAAGAATATGCTACTTTTTATCTAAATTCATGTAAAATTTTGTCTTATTTCAACAGGATCTAATCAAGCTTCCTGACTATATTGTACAAAATCCACTAATTTTGGATTTCTTTGAAACCAAACCAGAAGATCTTAAATCACACGAAACGTAAGTTTTATTTTTCTATCATTCCCATTAAAAGTTCACAATTTATTATTTTTTTTAGTGACAACACTACAAACATCAAATCCTGGAAAAAGGATAGCATTGGTAAGTGCAGTACGAATTATTTTTACACTTAGCATTTAGCAAAAAGTTATAAGATTAAACAAATTTGATTGCCTGGAGTTATATTTTTGTTTAGCAATGGGAATTCCTTATTCAAGTACATTTGGTAACAATTTTTTTTTAATATTTTTACGTCATATTACTGAATTATATTGCTGTATCATGCCAGAGTATATTTTTAAATGTTTTTACAGACATATCGCAGCCCATACTGCCAGAACCGTACGTTGTAACAAAGGATTATGAAAAAACCCAGGCCAAGGAATTGTCATCTCGGGCTGGGGAGGTGGTAGAAGTCATAGATAAAAACGAAAATGGTGATTTTTAGCAATTTTTAGAAAAAAAATGAACAAATTTTAAGTGTTGACATCGCAAATCTACGAATTCTATGTAACTATAATTATAACACCACCACTAGTGGCTGAGTGAATTATTTATAACAATATCTACTAACATGATGATTAAAGCGCATATAAAAACTTAAGATTTTTAACCAACCAATTATCCTCCGTTTTAAATCTATAAACAATGTTAACACAAAATAGTCATTTAAAGCAATGGCAATGTTAATAGCCGCAAAGTTTGTGGTATATATAGCACAACAGCTCTACCAAATGGGAGAAACTTTTGGAAGATTGTTTTGTTTATATCCAATTTAAACCACGCACATATGAAGAGCTGGTGTTAATTGGGTGGAAGTGTGTATTATAATACATAACAATAATATTATCAATATGCTTTATACTGATGGAAGAGATGCTAGGTATAATTATGTAGACGTGCTAGGTATAATTTGAACATTTATAGCAATATATTAAGTTTATGTTTTGTAGTGAACATGTGGGCCACCTTTTTTAATGTACATTGTTACTATTTCACTTACAGTTTATTAATGTTAAGTTTAATAACCATGTCCTTTTCCCCGTTATACCATGGATATTCACTGACGTGTTTTAACTACTGTAGTTTTGCCGTTTTATCCTGCTGTTTATTAAAATAATTGTTCCAGTCTTTAATGTAACGAAGGAGCGAAAAAATGCCTTTTGCACCAGCAAGTTTACCAAATCCACATAATGATGTTATTAAAATCATGCTTGTCAGGTTGGTGGTTTGTAAACAATGTGGATGGAGAACAGGGTTGGATGCCGGGTGTTTATCTGGAAAAACTTAATGGCAAAAATGAAAATCTAGTCACAAAAGAAGTCCCCCTTGGCCAAGGTAATTTGCTTTTACACTTTTCAATGTGTGTTATATTAAAGATGTAAAACTACTAAAGATCAAAGACATTATTATACTACCAAGGGTTGTATTGTACTTTTGCGACATTGACACTGTCTAAGTGTCTAGAGACTTAACAATATATTTGAGTATAATTACTTTTTGTTCGGTTTTAAAACAGCACAAAACTTTTAAAACAACACAAAATGTAAAAGCATTCTCTAAGCATGCTACCAAATCCTTAGACACATAAAAGTTTTCAATTAAACTGTGCATTATTAATTAATAGGGATTTTAAAACCCTCCTTTCCCAATGACTCACAGATGCTTTTAAATATTTCAAGTGGATCCAATTTCCTCTCCCCAGGCCAGAAGTATATCACCACAACCCAATTCACTGGAGGCGAGAACGAAATAAGCTTTGGAGTGGGAGTTCTTGTTGAAGTCTTGCAGAAAAATTTAGAAGGCTGGTGGCTTGTCAGGTAATTAAAGCTTACATTATTAAAATGGGAAATTTTACGACCGGTAATAGTAAAGGTGCCTAATTAACTCAACAAAGTGTTCTTGCAGGCCAGTTAATCCATGTACCATCACCAAAAAATGAAAATATGTATAACAATTATTAAGATATAAATTTAACATGAAGCTTACACAGAAAAGATCTTTAAAAATATGAATTTGTCCAAAATTTGCTAAAAACTAGTTTTTACTTAAAACCAAACCAAAAATTTGCTGGTACTGTTTTCTAAAACACCCAAAAGAAGAATATAAATTTGAATGGGCACTTTAATATATTTTGTTTCTGTGTTATAAGGATAAAGGTTAAAAACTTAATTTAATTTCAGAGTCGCACCAAATTGATTAAAGTTGGTTATAAAAGTGAATTAAGGCCTTGCAGCTAAATCTATGTATGTTGTAGGGCTAACAGGTGTACTATAACATACAGTGAAATCAATAATAACACGGTCCATGATTAAAATTGGCGCCCAAGCACTTTATAAAGGATGTATATGCTTTTGCCTACAGACAAAACACTGTTACTAATTGCACAAATTTCCGCTGTAAAAAGCTGTTTTATTATTCTATTTATTTGTTGTTGTTATTTGTTAATCAGCCAGCGTTTTTGTTAAAATAGGAAAAACTTTAACAGTTTTGCTATGAAAGCTCTTCATGAATATAAATTACACTGATGTTTTTATAATGCAATTATTTTATTACAGCTAATAACTTGCTGACTTGTAGCACTTCTAAGATTAATACTTAGAGATTAAGTGGTTAAAGCATATAGCAATCCTCCATCTAAAACCATTGCTCCACTAACAAAGGAAATTGTCAAGGTTGAGTAATTGGGCTCATTTAAGGGGAGGCTATAGGAGATAATGGTAAAATTGAACATAAATCCAGTACCATTAATCTTCATTATAAGATGACAATGGGCCCACATGAAAAGAGTGCTAAGCACTTCGATTTACAGTCACTTAAAAGTAGAATCTACTTTATAATATAAAATCACAGATAGATATAGAAAAAAAACTAGTTTGGAGCAGACTTTTTTTTAAATACATGGTTTTACCAATAAAGATAAATGCATAATATTTAATTTAAATTCTATTACATTAGGACTAGAATTTATAATCGCTAATACTTTAAACTTTTATAATTGTTGCAAATGCATTCACATTTACCATAAAATCCTGTTTTAAAATAAATGATGTAAAAGTCTGTATTCAAATGCGAACAGCAAATACATTTTTCTCCAAACCTGGTGTGGGCATGACCTATTAATCGATGGAAATAAATAAAAAATGAATGCTGGTGCCGCACAATTGATCTTATTACCTTATACCAAGAGATACTAGTCAAGTACACAGCATTTTTTCACATAGTTAGTTACAAATGCCTCTTTGAACAAGTATTCTTGAAGAAATACAACAATATATAACTTTTGTTTAGCTACAATGGAAATCAAGGCTTGGCGCCTGCTTCCTACCTCAAAAAACCACCAGACTCAGTTGCGATGCAAGTCAGTAGCATCAGGAAGAAGCCCACCATCACTGTGCTACCCAACACTCACAAAGGTCCGACTATAACCACATCCCGATCTTGTTCGAGTCTGTCTTCAAACATCGTGCTGAACGATAACGGTAAGTTTGTAAAAAAAAATTTAAATTAGTGTGTTGGTTAAACGGTGTTCTAATTGGTGTTGGTAAAAGGATGTTCAAAAGAAAGTGTAAAGGTGTTCAAAATATCTTTTTTTTCTTCACTTTTTAATCCCATAACTTTACCGTGCTTAAAAGGTTGTTTCTGTGAGCGTGAGGTATTTCATGATCATTGCATTGATCCATTGGATTTTAATGGGTCGTTTAAAATTGAATTAACAAAAGCAAGCAAACAAATACTAAACCTTATGAAAAAGCTGTGGCAACTTAAATGTGTTCAGTGTGTGTTAAAATGAGTTCTGAAATTGCTCGAGTTAAAATGAGCACCATATTTCGTCACAAAGACAGCATATTTTTGGTTTTTGGTACAGTCATCTCTATACTGCTAGTTCGGATGTACTTGGTTCAATTTGATGCAATATGTTGTTGGAACTCCTTTTCTCCCGTCCCAAACTATTTGTACGACTTCCTACCGGCACAAGAAGTGACTAATGCCCTGTACATGTGTTCCGGATATGAAAATCGTTTAAAACCCCTAAACCACACTTAAATTTGGCCCCTTGTGCCACCTAATATAAGTTACGTCATAAGAAACAATACTGTAGCTGTCATGGTGCTGTATGTCATTTTACACTTACATGTACATGGCAAATTGTAAGCTTATGCTGACATGGAAATTGGAAATAAAGTATTTTTAGAGAAATATATATGTTCTGACATAAAATCAAATAAATCACTTTTGTTAATCTGAGAAAGAATACAGTATCTTAATTATCATTTGTACATAGTACTGGAAGTTTTGTCAATTCACCCTTTGGTTGGTAATAATGTAAATCCGCTAGCATGGATTTATATTAATCAACCCAATACTGCGATTACTAAACTCTTACAACACTTAAATCAGCCAACTATTGTACAACAGATAGGTAGTTCTCCCAAAATGATATCTTCAAACCCCAGTTTCTTATCTTATAATTGTCGTTTTTTTTATTAACTTAGGCAGTTTTGTGATTTTGCAAAACCATTCGGGTGTCATTCATTTTTTTGAAACACGTGGCCATGTTAGGTTGGAAAGTGAGGATATCAGGTGGTAACTTGTCGCCCCGTCGTGTTAGTCATACCTTTCCCACACACCCCAGGGTACAAGTAATAGTATCCATCTGTTCACCCCACTTAATACTGTTGTTTATATTCAGTGACCCCCAACCACAAGCGTCTGAGTGGTATATCGGCAAAACGAGGGTCGTTAAAGCCCCAAGTGCCCCCTCCTCCACCCCCTATTCAGGAACCCGAAGAGGGTATCTACATGGCGCTGCATTCTTTTGATGGGAACGTACCCTACGGACTACCCATAAATGTCGATGACAAAGTCACGGTAATCCCTATGTTTTACTAGCAAATATAAATAGAATATTTAAAATTTTATTTTCAAATATATTTCTTGTAAATCTAGACATTATAATGGTGTAACATATGCTTAAATTTTGATTAACAGTTTTTTCGGCAATTGCTCTGTTAATTAAAAAAGGCTAAATCTGTTTGAGAACAACAAAAAGTAAAATGGTAGAATTTGCGTCTACTTAAAAAATTTATTGTTAACGATTGCTTTTATGTTTGGTATACACACAATTCAGTTAATCATTGTTAAATTTATTTAATGGTTTGCTGACAACAAATTGGGTAACTAGTTCAAAACGTAAACTGAGGCACAGTCGCAGGTGTTAATTTCTTCATTTGTAAATGAAAAATGGGGTGGTGGTGTGATTACGTAATTGTAACAAAATTTAACAATTTCGCTACGATATGAGATATTATTTTGAATGGAGTATGATTAAGTTGTTTTGTCATTTTCAATTGAAGTGCTCTATATTATAAACATTGCACTGTAATAGCTACACTAACCTGACTAAAAACTCAAATATTCTGATGGATTTTTGCACTTCAACGCGGTGTGTGCCAGGAATAGGGATGGGATATTCATGTTTATCCCCGTGAAGTGGAAAACCAATTGGGTTAACACACGGGCAATCGCCAGATCACCTCGCCCCTACCGTCGGGTTACCGGAACTATTTCGGTTGGAAGTTGTCGCACTAAACCACCAGACTAACCGGTCGGACTGAACATGTGTAGTTTATTCTAACCTAAACATACAACTTATGTCGGAATTATTGCTTTCAGGTTCTATCGAAGAGCCCTGGTTGGTGGTATATTGATGTAGAAGGGAAGGAAGGATGGGTCCCTGAAAACTACATCACTAAAACATCAAAACCGATCACTAAAATACCACCAAACCGGCCTGTTCCACCTAGTTTAACGAAGAAGACCCAAGTCCAAAAACTAGCGCATAACAAAGTGACAAGGTCAAGTTCGTTACGGGAAGAAAAAACAACGTCGCATGAGTTTGCAGAGCACACTTACTCAAATGACACTAATTTCCGAAACTTTAAAAAGCCCTCCCCACCGAAGAAACCACAGAAGCCATTGCTGAACCCTGTTAATTCTAAAATACCAGTTGCCAAGCGACTTTCCAATGAAAAACCCGCTATTCCTCCTGTCAAACCTGCACTGCCTGCCAGCAGGTTAAAACCTGTTAGTAAAAGCAATGAATCTTCACCGAGAAAATTTGCGACAAAAACAACAGCGGAAAAGCCGCAAACCGAAACTGGTCAATTTGACTTCCGAAGCGTCCTTAAACCGGTAAAACCGAGAGGCTGCAACGGCCAAACCACCAAGCCTAATAATATAAAGAAAAATTTAGAGAGAAATTCTCAAACTGGAAATATCCGAAAATCGCCTGCTGTACGACAGAATATCAACAACAATAACAAAATAAATAACAAAGCCACTTGTAATGGCGATTACAGGGGAGATAAGAACTCCTTTCACTTGCGATCTTCTCCTGATGGGCAAGTCGATAACCCGACGCATGGACATGAAACGTACTCCAATTTAGAAGGCACGATGCAAGAGTGGTATACCGCTGTGTGCGACTTCGAATCAAGTGGCACCGGGGAACTTGGCTTCACAGAAGGTGCTAAAGCTGAGTTGCTGGAGCAGTCCGTGTCAGACTGGTGGTATGTGAGAATCAACGATCACTCTGGCTGGGTCCCCTCCGCCTTTTTTAAACCTGTGAACTCAGGATAATGTTGGACAAATTAGAAAATTATGGAAACTTATACGAAAATAGATATATGTGATGGGCTAATGAGTACTTCTCTATATGCACAAACAATATTAAAGTGGGATAGTAACTATTGCCTTTTATAACCTTTTTAGTTTAGAAATGTGCAAAGAAT
Organism: Ciona savignyi; assembly: GCA_000149265.1. NCBI lineage: Eukaryota > Metazoa > Chordata > Ascidiacea > Phlebobranchia > Cionidae > Ciona > Ciona savignyi. The sequence continues at coordinate 783,704 of CH003244.1, read as the reverse complement.
TTGCGCTTTTAGTACATATATGAAAATTCCATATGTTTGTACTGTCCATTTTTTGCCAAAAAAAAAGGTTGCATTTTGTCTCCCACTTTGGGAATAGGCTAATTTTTTTTATTTGTAGCCAGGAGGTTTGAATTACGTATATGAAGACATTGGGTTGTAAATGTAATGTATGTGAAGATAGTAGAATGTGGGACATTGTGTGCAAAGACATTAGATTGCGGGAACGTGCATGATAGCAAAGGTTGAACTGAGTTTGTATTTGTAGTCCTGACTTCTTTAATAATTTTAAGTGTTGAACATTAAGTATTATAATTACAATTTCTTTTCTTGTTTCCGCTTTGACATTTCTTAGGATTACCACATTGTTAACATCAGCAATCATGCCATTAATTGCCATCAACATACTATCAATTCCTGTACTTTACCTTTTTATTTCGCAAGAAATCAGTATGAGAGTATTTTTATAGCTTTGCTAATACTTCGTCATTTTAATGCAATAAATGTTTTAATACGAATTTTATTTTTTAGTTAATCTAAATCTAAACCAAGCTGGTGTTTTCGACATACGTAATTTTTTAGGTTAATAAGTGTTATCAAATAATATTTTTTATTATTTTTACGCCTTTTCTACTTGGTTTCAATTATTTCAATGATCCGCTGCTCTTTGCTGTTTGGCAAGGTCATTTAGACCAACAAAAGAGACCCCACCTTGGGAACATGCACTATTGTACATTCATACATCATTTTCCTATTTTGCTGTTCCAATTCTCTTCACTTAGCATATAAAGCTTCATCTATTTTGTTTGACTTTTTACTTTCCGTGTAAATTTTATGACTGTAAAACTAACAATATTTTTAAACGTAATTTTAATTTCCTATCCCATCAAAAAAAACATTTATACCAAGCCCCAAATATATATATCCCAACAAAATCACCAGCATCTAAGCTTAATGCAGTAATTGTTTAGCAAAACGGCTTGTGCATCGTGTCCCTCCAGTGTTAAACCCCATATCGATTACAAGTTATATTTAACAACTTGGTGTACTATTAATTATCAACAGCATATCCAAAATACCATGCAATTTCTTTCACGTGTTTTTCATTGATCGTCGATTTAAAAGAGACCACACGGTTGAAGAATTTCTCTTGTGTTATTTTCTACAAGGCAAATCCAATACGCACTTGCCCCCAAGCGCGAAGGTCCTACTAACTAGGGAACAGTTTTGATCATCGACCTGACCACTGTCCGCTCGCTTTCGTCCTTGAGCAAGGTGATTAAGATAATTCGAGAAACTAACTGTATTACACGACAATCGCTAGGTTGCGTCATGCCGACCGTAGGGTTAATCTACCCTTAATCCACTTGGTTTCGTTGGTGTTCGCTAAATAACCGATCCTAGAACACAACGTACTGGGTCGAGTCAGTTGAACAATTTCGTCCAACAACAAGTGCAGCAGTAGATCGACAGTTAAACTAAATGATTGTTAAATTGGGAATAATCAAGTAAACCATAATTATGGGTAAATTAGGATTCATAGGTTCGTAGGGGAAGGGTTTTAAGTCCTTTCCAATTACCGACTGTTTTATCTTCTTTTATTAAAAATTATCAAATCTGTTATCAGAAGTTTATCAAAAATGCGAGCATTGGTAGCCCTGATCCCAATGCTCTGCCACTCTAGTTCTAACCCTCATTTCAATATACATTATATTCCCCTTTCTCATTTTAGTTTTGTCCAAATCATGTTCCAGGTTAACGAACTCGGAAATTACTCCAAATATTAGAGGCGCCTATCAGAAATTGCAGCCTAAATGAAACAGTCAACACAAATAGAAGGTGACACATTTGTGTACTTTGATTCCAAATTCCACGCCAGAGTAGACCTGTGACACTTGCTGATCACGAGTTTCGAAACAACAACACTTGATTTAACTAAGTACACTTGTTCGGTACAAGCATCTGTTTGCTATGCACTTAATTATAAAGTATGACACTTGGCCTGCCTGTTCATTGCCCAATACATGAATACTGATTATGCGAACAGGTACTTAATTTTCGCGCCGTTTTTGTGTAGGTCTATAGCAATATTGTGACAATGACAAAATAATATACGCTTTTAATTAACGTATAAAGGCTACAGTATCATTTAGAACTGATGGTGCTTGAAAATAGTTGACGACATTCAATATAAGCATGAAACTATAGCAGTAGGTGAGCTAAAGAAACGATTTTGAAACCTAACAAAAGTGGAGTGCAAAAAAATATCTTAGAAAAACCTTAACGAGGTGGTGGTCGAACACATTGGAATGCCACAAATGTTGTAGATAAAAACACTGGTAGAAAACGTAAATGTCAATAACATATTAGGAACAGTAAGAAGGAGAGGAAAATTTATCAGGTGGGTCGTATCGCCTGCTGTGCTGCTGTCTATGGTAAGCATGGTAACGATTGTAATTTCGTCTGCAACCAGGCTTGTGTCTCTTGCGGCTGTTTACACTCGATTCCGTAACAGAGGACCTGCTACACAGCGACGGCGGGGGAGGGTGGATGTTAAATTCGTGGAAGCAATATATCGACGAGTGGTCGTCGCCTTCTTTACTTGAAGTGTCAAATGTGACGCGACTGGATTTCGCGGCGGTTCGCGTTGTCGAACGCGCGCTGTTCGGGCGAGTAATATTCGAACTCGTGTCCTGAATATCAGAACGTTCAACGTGGGCAGTAGCTATCTGCTTGTGACAACAAAGGTGTTCGGTGCATTCGTCCCTTGAAGACGCAGGTGCTGCGTACGCGGGCGTGGAAGTAGAGGGCACATCGTACACTTCGTGGACCATTGGTCTCCCTGACTTTGTAACCGCGCCGGCAAACTTGGCAAGGTCTTCGCGCTTGTTGATACAAAACCTGTTTTAAACAACGTGGAAATATTGTTATTTAATTACCATCTCTTCATAAAATTGTATAAAGAAAATGACTAACTTATACAGACATTGCACCAAATACTATATGTAGCCATGCTGCTGTTGGCTTATACCCGAATACAGTTAGGTTACATAAATGATATTGTTAGGTTACCGAATACTGTGTGGTTACATAAGTAATACTGTTGGGTTTCCCAAATCGGCTAAATTTAGTAAATCGATCGTTTTTTTATCTTCTTTATATTTATGGTGCTTCTGCGATCATCTAAAAGTATTTAAAATTAAGTACTCGAAGTTGAAAATGAAAACGTGTGGGAACAAATTAGACTTAAAATTCAAATATTTTTTCCTATTTAATTTGCCACACACAGAATGTATATTCCAGAGTCATGGTAAAAAAACAAACACAAAAATATCGATTAAATATTGATTGCTCTGTTACACAAATACGCAACCTTTATTTACCGTATATTTTTCACTTCTACCAAAAAAAGCGCACAATTAATATTTTTACACATTAAATTGAAATTATGTATACTAATTAAATAACTAAATATATTCGGCGTAAAGCAGCTTTAAACCAAGGTGTACACTATCTTTAGTATATTTTAATAAAAACGTGGGCGAAAACTTAATCAGTTAGATTTTTTTGTTTGGTAGCTGTTTTTTTATGAACACAACAAAAATTATTTTGCAAAAAAATTGTTTACTCACTAATAGGTACAATTCATTTCATAAAATGACAAATATAACATTTGGGTTGCAATTTGACTCATATTATAATGAGATACTTATTGTTCGATTTTTGACATTTAGGGCAGGTGGCGAGTAAGCCATTGCGACAAGATAATGCCATACATACAAGATATTGTCATTTGACGTGCAGCTTATATTACAGTGAACGCGAGAAAGTATACTTACGCGGTGACAATGCACACGATAACGACGCCTGCAGCAGCTGGTAGCCCAATGATCAGCGGCAGCGGTAACGAGTTGAACTTGTACGACGTGCGTTGCTGCGAACTCCCAACGTTGGAACTTAAAGCTGGAGTGAAAAATAAAATGTAAATGAGGGTCATATTGCATGGAGTGTTAAAATAGTCATTAAATCAATTTAAATTATCTACTTTCCCGTTAAAAATCTAGGTTTTTGGTCCGAGACAACCTCGCCATTGGTTTATTAAAGGAGTGATTTTGCGAAACCATGCAATTTAAATTAACTTAACGTTAAATTGTTCAGCATACTATGTTTTAGATTAGGTAAATACCGATTTAGCTTAAATATGAGCTTAAATAATATTAATATATACACTCGTTTGTTATGTAACTTCGCTTTTAAATATTTCGATTTACAACCCCCGAAAAGAGGTTTTCGCCATGTTACGTCATTGTTTGGGAACTACGGTTAACACCAATTAGTAAAACATTATATTAATAATCATCGCTTTGTGTGATTGATTTTTATAAATATGATTGGCCTTTCGTACTTTTCCAGTTGAGTATGTTTCTGCATGAGTAGACTGTTTACGTATTTGCAAATACTACTTTTATACTTTCGCTTTGTTTGTAAGCGAATCTAATCGATCACATTCCGTAGAAGTCCGGGTGAACCGCTGCGGAAAACAACAGCTAAAGTGCTTCGCTCAAGGGCACGATCTCTAATCGTGGATCGGGCGATAAGGGTTCGACAGCGTTTTTAACTTATGCGCTTTAAAATGCTGAATTAATAGGATTTCAGTAAAAATAAGCCTGTGCATTCAGCCGGAATAAGCCGACTGCTAAACGATGACAAGATAACCTAATGACAGCGAATGTTCTTAGAGCTTGGGCGGAGTTTCCGTACCTGGCAGGACTGTTAAGTAAGCATCCCTTAGCTGGAAGCCCCGCGTGTCCACAGCGAGGCAAGAGTATCTTCCGGCGTCACGCTCCGTTGCACTCTTGATGACGTGTTTGTTCAAATATATTCTTTCATCTGGAAGGTACAGCGACTGCAAACAAAGCTTAGAATAAGTTTACGCAAGCCACGGGCGGGTACAGAAACCAATATTAATTACCTCTCGCATGGGCAAGACAACGAACCAGCCACCGTCCACATGCAGCAAGTTGTTCATAAAATCCTCGCTGTACAGGTGAGCTGTATTCGGCTCAATCTGTTTCACCCATTTGACGGTGAGCAGAAATTCGCTCCGAATTCGGCACTGCAGTGAAGTCTTTTCCCCCACTCTCACCGTCGTGTTTACCGGGTGTGGTTTCAAAAGGAAAGGCTTCGATTGGAAGAGACCTAAACATGCATTTTTACTTTATTATAAATCAAAATCCAGTATGGTGCAAATATCGAACATAGTCGTGATATTGTTGTGTACATTGTCTTGAAAATGCTTAAAAATCGGTGAAATTTATGCGTATTAATATCAATTAGCCACTGTTACAAAGTGTAAACAAATATATTAGCACTCGAAGCAGACTAAACTGGAATTTAAAGGAAAAAATGACTTTAACAACAAGATGTCAAATACCTCGTCCGCTTAAACTGTTTACCAAATGCGATTAGTGGTCTGAGCTTTTGATCTGCAATACTTTTGCCGTGGTGGCAACAACTATTTTTTTACCGGGGCGCTACCTCAAATTAAATTAGTTGAACCGTGTGGTATCGCGGTTGGCAGCTTCGAACTGCCAGGGTTGCAAGACAAATGGTTAAATAAAGTCGATTTTCCTTGAGCAAACAACTTGGTACGGAACGGTGCAGTTTGTGTTTCGTGTGTACGGAACTAACAAAACGCTCTTTGGTACGTGATGCTTTTATTTTAAACCATTTTTATCTTATCCAGAACTTTTATAACTGTCGAGATTATATTGTACAGTATCGGTAGGCCTACTTAGGCTAAAGATTAATTTTGTACAGTCACATGAAACAAATGTGAACAACAACCACTAATAGGTTCAACAAACCCACACGAAAAAAACGAACAACAATTTATCGAATATGATAATCACCCAAACCAAAGTAAAACAAAGGCGTAATATAATAGCAAATATTTTCTTAAATTTTATAAGGCGTTTTGGAACATTACTAAAGGTCTATTCGACCCCACTTTTAACAGATTATAGGCTTAAATCTCACCGCGAACATACCGCAACAATAGAAAACGTATTATTTTTTTAATAAATCTTGCCATTTCATGAAATTTAACTAATTGGATACGTAACGTACATTAAGATGTTTTATTTTTAAATTTAGGTCACAGTTTGGTCTACACTAATATATGCTTTATTAAGTCAAATTCTGAATGCAGCAGGACTGTACAAGTACAGGATGTTTTAAGTGTAAGTTACAAAAAAATATAGCCACTTTGGCCTATGGTCTTTACTTTATAGGCTTTAAGAAAACTCATTCTTAGTCCTTGTCTTAGAGGTTTTTACCTACAACCCGTAACGAATAATTAAAGGTGATGGCGCCAGCTTTATTCCAAACCCGGCAGGTGTATCGCCCACTGTCGCTCATTGTAAGACCTCGTAATGTTAGTGACCACTGCTGCCTTCTCGGGTTACCTTCAGGTAAGTTGGTGAAGTTACCATCTTTAAACCTGTTTTAAAATGACTCTTGTCAAGTTTTGCTTGAACAGCAGTCTATGGGCACGTGAAAAATGAACAAGAGTTAAAAGCTAATTATGAGATCAATTTCGCAACTGTTCGACACGGAAGCAGCTTAAATTTGATAAGACTTGTGGTTGTTAAAACAGAATTAAGATTTTCGTTAGAATTTGAAACCTAATTAAAGAACACAGGATGTTCTTGTACGCACAAATACGAGAATAAACCAGAAAAAAGACATTACTTTTAACCAACTTAAATATGAATCCACTAAATTACCATTGAATTTGGGGAGGGGGCTTTCCTTTCGCCTTGCATGTGAATCTTACGTCACTTCCCGCCGGCTTGACGAAGTTGTGACGTCTCATTTTAGTTGGCTCAGTAAAAATCGGTTTCTCTGTAGGTAAACCAAAGATTAGTCTATTTTTACAGCCGAACAAATTAATCGAACGTAATAAAATACGATTTACAGAAAATGCGCGGATATAAGTGTAACATTTCAATCTAATAAAAATATTTTTTTTATAAAAAATACGAACACAATAATTTTGCTTTGCAAGCACATTAGTTTTTTGTATAATTAGTAGGACAAGTAAGTACTTTTACCTGATGCCACGTAACTTGCAGAGGTGTTCAATTCAACTAAAAGAAAACATAAATTTTAGTTATACAGAAAGTACTAAGAATGCAAAACTGCTTAATCTGGTTGTGTTTAGTGCGTTACGTTTTCGTGTAAAGCAAACGTATGTCAGGTTAGCTAAAATATAGAAATAAAGTTGATCAGTCTATCCTTACAATGATAGGCTTTGGACATTTTTAAAATAAATGTGTCCAAATGATAATAACGATCTAAACTCTATGCATAAACAAGTGTAGCTTATTGTTCGGGATAACAGTCATTGGCAGTGCTTACAGATCGTTTACTTTGATAATTGAAATGCACTCTGCGGTTATCTATATTAAAATCTTTTACCCCGAAGCACCTAAGTCGTTTTTTTTACTCGAAACGCTTTGTTGGTCATGCGTGAAGTCTTTTGATTCCCATATGATCCTACTAAGCCACGTGTTTACGGTTTGAACTTGGTAGTTGTGTATACATATTGGTATTGGGATTACATTGTGACCACAATTTTGTTTTCGACGCCAGCTCTCTTGTTTTTAAAGCCGGGGAAATTACTAGTTTGGCGAAGGTAATTCTACGTATATTGAGGTTAGGTTTTCTCTGGAATTCGACAACCTAATCTCCGTGCTCTATACCACAATGTTATATGGCTTAAAGGATCATAGAAAATAAAGGCTCTAGTCTATTCATATTGCGAGACAGGTGCAAATACACATCTTGCGGAGCTTCCGTATTCAGCTTCGTCTAGACATACACAAAATTAAACATTTATTTAAAAATTGAGGCCAAGATCTTTATACTTCAATACACCAGAACGAAAAGTTTAATCAAAATGGTTCTCATTTAGACCCACACGCCCATATATAAATATAATGAGCTTAGACTTTCCGACCATCCGTGTTAATATTACTTTGATGAACGCAAAGATAACGACCATGCACAGTGGCTAGGTGACCCGTGAGCGTTTACAACTATTCAAGGACAACCGAGCGCGTCTTACACGACTTACAATAGTAGGCGAGCGTCGGTTGCACATAACAACAAAGGGGTGCTTAGTTACGCAATGAAAATTACTCAAATCAAGTATTTGTTTTGCCATAAGTCCAAAAATCGTTCCCACAATGCATAATCACGGTATGTGGCTTTCTTGGTCTAAGTTTCGCCTCATTAAAAGCGTGGCTGGTGTTCATTGCCGGGTTACATCGTTTAAACCGTCCTTAAGTCATGGAAATGAACGCTTGTGGCGCGACTTGCTACATGCTGGAGTCAAATTACGGCACCCGCGGCAAAGCCAAAATTCCACCTTCGCATAACTGAAGCGTAAACTGCGTTTTAGTGCCGCTGTAATTTGTACCATGTACGATGATAATCGAATATCTTTGATATGATCTGTAAAAAGTATCTAAGTTTTGGAGCCCAAATTTCAACTCAGCGACGATCTTGGGAAATTGGATTCGCCGACTGAAGTCTAAGTTTTCGTCGGAAAACGACCGATTATAACAGATCCGCCGTAATACGATCAACAAATTAGGTAGATTTAGGCTATGTTTTCGCCATAATCTATATGTCTCAAAACAATGCTTTGTTGCTACAAGATAAGTCGCACACGTTCGAAAACAACCGAATTCAGTACGAAATGCAACGGTATTTTTACGCGGTGTCTAAAGATCGTTGTACAGAAGTACATTTAAAAAAACTTAAATTTCTCGCAATTGTGTTGAGGGTAAAATGTTACACTTCAAAACGCTTTCATTTGGGCGTTTCTTTAGCCTGTCAGTTTCAGCTATTCTACTTCGAAGCAATCCTTAAGTCTCGTTAATGTTAAACAAAACTCTTGAAGGAGCTGTTTTTCTGGTGAGCTTCGAGCCACTTGTTTCAGCAGGGCTGTAACAGCCACTCGAAAGTGTAGCGGGGTGTGGTCACCGTAGTTAAATAGTAACATATCAGTGTACCAGTTCGGGCTACTTGAGAACGAGAAGGAACAATGCCGAGTGGGTAGTTCGATGGTTCTCTTAGATGGTTTTGTTTCAGTGATTTCACAGCTACACCAAGCTTGTAAGTTTGCGTGTGGCCCGGCGCCTGAACTCGGCCAACGGTGTAACTGACTACACAGCTCATTAAAAAGTTACGCAAAGCGGGTGCCAGTTTCCGCAATAAAAACGAGGCCAGATTAGAGCTTTACGAACGAAAAAAAATTAAAAATAGGCTATAGTGTAAAGTAAAAAATATTTTAACATTTTAACCGCGTATTCCATGTGTAAAAAAAACATTTTAACCGCGTATTCCATCTGTGTTTGTACAATATAAAAAAAAATTATTTTAAACGTTTTGAATAATCCACAAAAATAAACGAAAAAGTATAGTCAACTCTTCTATCTATCTATTTGAGGATACGTATGTCATGCTAGTCTCCGGAAGTGGAAAATAACCGGTGCGTTAAATTACAGACATTCGGCGGAATACCAGCGTGCACCATTCACACGGGAGTCTTCGGGGGGTATTAACGAGTATTATATAAGATGAAAATATTGATTTTTGCTGAAGTTACACCCAAATTATGTAATGTCCGTTGTGTGTCTTTGGCCAAGGCACAAATTACTACCAAGCGCCCGGTTTGAACTCAAAACCTTCCCGACTGATCGTCTTATGAGGCACCACCAAGTTATTACACCGGTCGGACGTTTTGAGCATTGTCATAGATTAAATCGTACAATTCCATTTATACAGCTTGACCTACCTTCTACCAATAGCATGATTTCAAGTTCTTCGCTGCCATAACCATTGACCGCTTCGCACCGGTACACTCCCCTGTCCCCCATGGCCGCATTTCGTATTCTTAAACCCTTTCTTTGCTGTTTGAACCTTTCCCAGTCTTTTCCAATTTCAATACCTGCATTGGAGACATTTCGTTGATTATTGCATTAACATGTCGTTTAACTCAATACAAATAGTGGTAATTTAGCCAAGTTACACATACAAGATTACGTGTGGTATACAACTATTTATTTAAATAAACGTATTGTGTACCTATATAATAAAAATTTAAAAAATCGTGGTTAGAAATATTCTATGACCTCTTCTGTGTCCCGTCTCCTACATAATGGAATAAAATGCGATTCACATATACATCACTAGTTTTGTTGTCGTAACTTACCGTTTTTGTACCAGTGAATCCTCGGCCGCGGCTTGCCGGAAGTAACTGTGCAGGGAAGGGTCAAGGTCTGCCCTCTGTACGCTACCAGCGTATTAACGTCGTGTTTCAACACTCTGGGCGGGTTTCCAACTAAAAACAACCGTGTTTAGAAATAAACTACGCATTTCCTTTACTTTTACAGGACGTATCGTGTTCCTCTTACTTTTAACGCCATGGGAACCTATTTCTGGGAAATTGAATATTGTATGACACTCTCGCACTAAACAAAACACCGTTTTAATAAACTTCAAACAGCGTTTGACAGTTTAGTATTTTGGATAATAACATTTGCTTCCTTACTTTAATTGGTGCAATTTTAGTTAATGTATTAAGCATACAGATAATTTGTGTACAAATATTCCTAATGAAAAGTTGTGTATTTTGTTAAGCCCGGATATGCTGTTTGCCCATACTGTTGTTTATTATCTTGACGTGTTTTAACCACAAACGGTTTAACGTCAGTAAAGTAAAGGGCAGTAAAAATCATATTTAAATCTTTGTGTATTTTAAGCGGAGATTTATCGCTGGGAACTGGAGCAAGAAAAGCTGAAAAGCACTCTGATCGGCTTGGCCACACAAGTTAGTAAATGTGGCGCGTTTCCAAAGAGCTATGTCGTAAATTGTTTGCTTAGGAAACGGCTACAACATTTCGACTCGACGCCAACAGATAAACACACTTGCTGTACATTTACAAGTTGTGTTTTCATTTCGATTTCAAAATTTCTTATTTATCGATCAAGGGAATAAACTGAGTTCGCGAAACTTCCATTTCGTTTAAAGGTATAATTTATACAAGCTAAAAGAATTTCCATGCACCGAAACTAAATTACCGTAACTACGAATATGTTTTAGTAAATACTATAAATGATTAAATGTTAAGCATATTTTGAAAAAAGTGATATCAACAGAATACTGTTTCACTTGAAAAGGTATGCCAACAATTTAGGTGCAAAGAAATTCCAAAATTGGGCTTTAAAAAACCTGTTAGTTTAGAGTAGCTTTAGGTTTACGAAATTTTAGACACATTTTTTACTCATTGGAGTGATCAAGCGAAGCAAACTCCATTTGCACTATTTGTTTTATATACACTTCCAAAGCCGCACATTTTTAACCTTAACTACATCACAAGTGTTAACTCTAAAAGAAGAGTGCGATAACAAGAGCAAGCATTTTACTCGGTGTAAACAGCATTAAAAACGAATATGTACTATGTACACTTAACCTTTCCATTAAAATGAAAACTAAGACTTGCAAATTGGGAAAGGTGTCGATGTGGCTTTGAAAAAAAGGCAGTTTAAACACGTTGTGACGGCCTCAGTTATCGGCAAAACCAAGATAACGTGGTTAGACTTTATCAAAAAGGTATCCGGGTTCGAGGATAATGCACTGTAGTGTTTTCTATTCAAAAGGACTCAACACTATACGAGTACGGTTTGCCTCAGTGGCTAATGGAAACCGAATACGACCGTTCCTTTATGCGCAGTGCCGGAGTAGGTAATTAGTTCAGAGGTAAGAAGATACTCCGGGCACAACGGTCTCACATGTACCTTTTCCCATCGAAAACAAGGGAGCACCGCCCTACTTCGTTTACTCACAACAACAGGTAAATTAATAATCAACAAATCTATCGTTGCCAAAACTCCATTAAACAATGACAGCGTCGGAAAATGATATTCATATGTGTCCAGCTGTCTTTGGGTTTTATTTATTGCTCGACAACAGCGATAACTGCGTTTTAAGGCAGTTTAATGAGTAAACTTTGAGGGCGGTTGACTCAATGTATACTTGCTCGTTAATCCACATTTTGATCGTAAATTGACAGGTAAACAATCCGTACAATGGCTTGAACCAGTTTGCAGGTTTATGAAACCAGTAAATTACAGCTTAATGCATGAGCCCATTACGGAGTAAGTTATACCTGTTGCTGAGGCCGATACGGACCAAGCGCCCACACTCGAAAGGAGAAGTAAAACCGTCACAGTTTGAAGTATATCTTTGCTGTGACGTCTTCTGTTAATAATGAATGTTACGGTGATCAATCACACAGAAAGCTAGTAAATTTCACCATAGGCCGTGTGCGATTATTTAAAAAAGTGTAGCGATTTTTTTTCCTAATATTTAATCTACTTTTTATCCGTTGCAAAATACGTATTAAAACAAACAAAAAAACGAGGTAGAACAGTTTAAAATCTAAATAAATTCTTAACCCGTGATAACCCCCTCCAACCGAACTAACTTTGGTATCACAAAAATTAATCTGTCGGCTACTTAAAGACCGAATTAGAAGAAAAAACATATACTTCGTTTGCCTATAAATAAACATCATCGGGATTTTTATACAATATAACATACGAACAAGGACTTTTAAAAATGACATGTACGTAATTTTATTGGAAGTTAAGTTTGGTTATGTACCTGGTAATTGTGTGGTTTGTGGGTTTGGTCGAGTTGTAAGCACAATTGCAGTTCTTCAATAGCTTGCCCATTCTCTGTGCATTTATTCTTGTGTCAACATGCGATAACCGGGGATTACATGGCATTGTTTCGTACATTGACGCCATTTTGCTCACGTCCCGGGCACCAAAGCGCTCACAGTTTATACGGAGACCTGAAGTAACTGCCTGGTGTCGTTTTGAATCCAACTTTTCACATTTATCCGGTTTCATAGTTTCGTATTACAACTTTAAAAATCGCAGTCCAGTTATGCAAGAATTAGCTTCTTGTGAGCTACCTTGTCAAAAATCTAATCAAAGATCCACACATCACCTGCTCAGTATAATATGTTTAAAGTGTTTTCCTTTCCCGGAAATTGTTTTTAATCGCAGTCTAAATTTAGCGCTTTAACTTAAATACAAAGCTCTGACAACCTGCTCTGTATATCGTTGCTAACCTAGCGAAAAATCTCCGAGTATTAGTTAAAACAATGATAGCTGCTTGCTTTTAGAGAAAAAGCTGCGGCTGAATGATTAGCAAACAAAGTTAACACACCGAAGAGACCAAAAAGAAAAAGGCGATGACAACTTAATTTGGTGGATATTTACATAGCGTCACCTAGCGATCTACTGAACACAAGAACCTAAAAAAGGCGGAGCTTTTTAGCAATTTCTTCTGAACCAAACTACGTGAATGAGAGCGACTAAAAATTATATAGAAAACAAAGCCTACTGCAGAACCGGTGTTTCCGGGTTCAAAACCGGTTACGGTAAAATAAAACCTGGTTAAATGGTTTGGGCGTTATACGGCTCAGCGTATCGGGAAAGAAAGCCGAAGGGTTTAGTATAGAATTTAAGTCTTCCTACTTAGTGGGTTCGCTAAAAAGTAACTATTTAAGTAGAATTAATAGCGTTTACCGAAAAACCAAAGTACTGCCTTTGTTCTATACATCATAATAAAATATCTTGTTTATTTATTTCAATGCCACTGCTTTGTCCGGCTCCCAGGGGCAAATATAATGTTTACAACCCTGCGCTATCCAGAGGTTTAACTCAACGAGTTATTTTTATTTGCCAATAATATTCAAAAAATGGCGTGTTCGAAAAAACAAGAAACAAGTGACTTAAGACAAAAAAATACGAAATCAATATTATGCACGGAAAAATATATTGCCGAAATTTACTACTTTAAAACGAAAAAATATAAGATAAAAAGGGAATATTGGGTTTCATTATGCTTGGATTAAAACCGTGCTCGAAAAATGACAATATACGACAATATGTAGCTACTAAATATCCGCACTAGTATGTGCGGTATACAGCAACGGGAATCAATTTAAAAATGTTTTTTGTGCAAATAAAAAGTGGAAATTTGTCTTTTAGCTTGATTGGTTTTTTAATATCAGTTGATAGGCCACTTCGAACGCCTGCCCGAGAGTCAGGATTATCTCAAACGCTTTATCCTGGGAATGAAAATGAGCTGTGAATAATGTGCAGACCATCACCCTTCGTGGGGTAATACAACGACAAAGCAGTAGGAAATCGGTCGCTGTAAGAGAATACCGACAACGTTTAATAACAAATGAGCAATTTATGTTACGTATATGAACTACGCAAATGGAGAGAAGACGTAGTTCGATGGACCGCAAGGGGGCATCATGCCCTATGCACATAACTAACTAACTAACATATGAACTACACTTTTTTATAAGAATTCAGTGGTAAGCAGGCATTATCACTTTGAGTTAAGTGTTATATTATTATACTGTAAAACTTATGTTTATATAGTATATTTAAAATAACATATATGGTTTTTCCCGGGATGATAATTCACAAGCGGTGTCACAACACCAGCAATCTTCAGAAAACCTCGTGTCCACAGTCGTGTTACCAGAGCTATTGCAGTACATTGTTTACAATCGATAAGTTGTTTTAATATTTGTTTAACATTTATAAAATAAGTTCAACTAACGTCCTCCAAGTGCCCTTTACAAAGACACATCCGACTCTTGCTTCTGCGAATGGTTTTGAGTTTAAACCCTTACTACTGACTGCTCTAAGCGCTACCACATGAGACAAATCGTTAGAACTTGACGAAGCCATACTTTAATTGACATTGCACTTTATTTTTGTACAATTCAATATAACCAATAATTACTGATTCAAATGTATGACGACTTACAAAAGTGGAGACTCGAAAGACGTGGCAGTAATGATGCCCCGTCCTTTCATCGTGGGTGATGTATGCGAAAGTGGAGAGATCATCCGAGTCCTGGGAGGCGAATGAGATGTCTCGGATGTGGTGCACCATTATTTCATGCTAGGAAAGAAAAAGAGAATAAATTTTTTGTGGTTCTTTCAAATATCATAACGAAGAAGATCAACACTGAAAAACAATTACAACCTTTGTATTAAGAAGTAGATTTATCAAATATATGTTAACCTTATTTTAATAAAGTAGCATTTACGGAAAAAGCACTAAAGAGATTAGCAACTAAAATAGGGTCACCGCGGGAGCACGAAGTAAAATTTACCGAAAAAGCTGCCCTTTTAATGCAATAAAAACAGTCACCGGAGCACGATAATAGGTGTAATACATCGGTAAATGACACGTATGGTCTTATAGATTATAAAAAGCCATATTGAAGTTAAAACACACACTTTTTTTCTCATTAAAAGTGCGATACTGAAAAGAGAATTAATTAAGGAAACAATGTCAATTGGTTAAACAAAACTAAAATCAAGGTTTTTTATGCACAGAACACTTCAGTAGACCAATTAAACCGACGGTTGGTACACGACAATCTGGAAAATGACTATGTTATAACCAGCTGGATAAACATCAGTATATAGTTCATACTACCTTAATTTACTAACATACCTTCGTTTTAAAGTCAATAAACCTGACTCCGCTGTAGCTTATTGATAACGTGATGGTCGGTATCTTTCTCATCGAGTCAGTGGATTTCTTCATTTTAGAGCAAGCTTCAATTGTGGATTCGATTCCCTTGAATTCCCGAATCAACATAGACCCAAGATACTGCAATATGGTACGCATATCAAATTTGAGCTTTAACTGTAGAATTAAAAACCAGGCATGCAAATACATACTGAGCATGATGTTAACAAGAAAATGTTAACAAAATGGCAGCACAGGAAAAAAGGTAAAAACAACAAAACTGTACTTTCTAAATTTACATTCGAATTTAAGCTAAAAGCTCATTGTACCAAATTGTTAGAGGGTCTAGGCAAAAAAACATGTCTTTTTGCAACCAAATGTGTTGTTCCAAAACCGGTAAACGTTGTGTACGAGAATAGCTATCGATTACTTTTGTGCTAGCGATTTTGTGAATTGTTTAAATGCGTAAAAATATATAATAATCTGTAACGGATGTAACACCAAGTACTAGATCTCCTAGCTTTTCACATGTTAAGGTGACATATATGGAGTGATGGTAGCAAAAAAAAACCTGGCTACAAAATAAGCATACCCATAGTTCAGTATTTAAGTTAAATTGAAAAAGCGAGCTCATTGCGTTTTAAAACTTGGTCTGTTAAATAAACTGCAAATTTAAATATTAAGTATGACTACGAAATAAAAACTCACATAAGCTTGATAGTTGCAACAATCCGTCACTAGATGTTCGGGCTCATGGCGCCAGTGAGTGACGGACACTTCAGCGGTGGTCTCATTGGGAGCTCGAAGAGGAAGGGATGAACCCGGAGTTGAAATGAGCAGGGATGCTCTCTTAGCGTCTGGCACATCTGGTATGGCAGCTGTGGTCGTCTGTGCGGGTGGAGGGTTATATATAGGCTTGTGAGGGTGTAAGGTTAAATATAGTATGGTGCGGGTGTAAGGTTAAATATAGTATTGTGCAGGTGTAAGATTGTATGTAGTCATATGCGGTTGTAAGTTAATATATAGTGTTATATATTAGTCTGGCTATGTTGTCTAGGAGGTAAGGGTTGAAAT
The DNA here is from genome assembly GCA_000149265.1 of Ciona savignyi. Taxonomy (NCBI): domain Eukaryota; kingdom Metazoa; phylum Chordata; class Ascidiacea; order Phlebobranchia; family Cionidae; genus Ciona; species Ciona savignyi. Next base: position 766,978 of record CH003244.1, on the reverse strand, counting down.
GACACGGTACTGGGTTCGATCTTATCTCTGATGTGTCTTGGGCAAGACACTTATCGGCTTTAATCGATCGAAAAATGTTCCGTGTGTTATGTCACAATGTTATAACGACTGCCGCTCTTCCACCCACGGGAATACAAATGTTTAGCCATCCTCATGTGCTAACTGCTAATCACATTTTAGCCTTCTTGTGGGCTCGCGCTTTTTGAAAGCTGATTGCTTGTAGTTGGCTGACCGAGGCGTTAGCTGAGCTTGTTTAGGCTGGCTGCCTAACGGTCTTTCGCGAGCTGCGCAGCGGAAAGTCTATTCTCCACAGATCGCACACTAATAATTATAGTGACCACGATTTGTACTGTCTTAATCTTAAACTCGAAGTTCATAACTCTTGATTCACTTTAGTTGTATTCTGCGTCTCATTCAATATACGGTTTATTCTCGAAGCAAGTTACTTAGTACGTTAAACAGCATAACGCAAGTTATCTCAAGTACGTTATTGTAGGTTAATATAGGTTATATAAATTTCCAGAATATATAGGGAATTTACAAGGTGCGAAAAGTTTACGTGCCAGACGCTTCACATCTGCACGTTTGACTAACTGTAGGGAATTAGGTGGAAAAACTGTGTTAATGATTTAAACTACAAAATACAAAGGCCCGTACAAGGTGATAATTACGTAACGGGTAATATTATGTGAGAGTCGGAAAACTTCAAATGCAAAAATAAACGACGTAAAAAACACAAAATATTTAGGACATGAAATAAATTAAAACAAACATATATTATATACGAAATGCTACAACATCTCATTTTTTCCACATTTTGTTAAGTTTTAGAATATAAAATCACGGTCTCGTTGAGCATTTCGGATGTTCAGTCGGAATAACAATCGAAGTCATGTGGTAAACGATCTCACAAAGTTTCGAGCATTTCACACGTTTATCCTGCAAAAACTAGAATAACCTGGTTGGGAGAATTAAGTACAAAGCTAGAATTGTGCAATCGTGCATAAAAATCTGGTGTCATGTATGTTAATGCGTGATAAATGTTAGGTGGAATATGTAGTAAAAGTGACATCTCGTATTCAAGGTAGCAACGCCACAATTTGCATAACATGAGCCATATTTTTTATACTTTGCCAGCTAATAAACCAAGGCGTGTAGGCCTACGCCTGGTTACTCACTACCGAGTGCGCATAAAATAAATGCAGCGATGATCTCGCTATATGCGACGAAGGCGCAATTAATAAAAACGCAAAAACAAAAACCGAGCGACCTGTCATATGTAGGTTTTACGACTCGTAACGAATAAGGGAAATAATCTTGCTCGGATGTATTTCCATCATCAAACAAAAGCATAATATCAATATGCAAAACATAAGCCGTGTCTCGTCATTACTGTGCGGTGTTTGTAAAAGTCTGTTTTACACACGAAATATATTCGGTTCGGAACATCCGACACATTGACTGAGAGGCGATTAGACAATTAGACATCGCATTTACATGCGGCGCGATTACCATAGCTATACGGAAGTACGCTGGTATCGTTTAATAAAATGTGGCGTTGTGAAGCGGGTACGCTCACTTATTTACACAGCATGAGCGCAAATGCGCAGGGTAGAGGCGATCAGACTTCGCAGAAAAAGAAACAAACCTCAAGCCGCTGCTAAAAACGAGTATATAATCGCATGAACGAGACGCATAATTTGCGTGAGGCACGATTAAAAGAAAACTAACGCCTTGTCGGCGGTAACATTGAAAATCTGGCGCGAAAGAACAAAACAAACGTCGTTCGACGTGTAAATGCGCCTAATATACCGGATGGGTTGGCGCAGCATGGCATCATTGACTCAAGCTCATGATGGCATAATCGTAAAAGCGTTACTAACCTTGTTTAAGATGAAGTGCATGTAGCAGTTGTTAAAGGCGCGTTGCTCTTCGTGTTTGTAAGAAGTCTGTAGAGTAAAACACCGATATTATGCATTCTTGCAATAGCCTAGTACCATCCAACCAAACCGGGAACACTAGTTTTTGCAATCGTTGCAGACTAATAATTACATATAGTATAAAAAATAATAATAAAACTTACAAAAAAAATAAGGTAGAAGCTACAAAAATAATAATACAACCCTTTCATATTTCGTAAAGGGAACGTCGTCTTGCGTATTCTCTTCTTTCGTCGGCGGAGACGATGCTTATGAACTTGATTTAAATACAGTGCGTTGTCTTGTTAGTCACCAACTTCGTCCAGCGAAAAGGGGCGTTTCTTACTTGATGCTTGAAATTGCTTCTTAAATAACTTGCGTTGGACCACTCGTCGTTGCCAATGTACTTGAAACTTCTAGTTGAAGTTGACGTCGGAAATTGTTCGTTTCGGGAAGGTGCGTGTCCATTATCACGTCGGGCTCAACAATGTGGGCTCGCGCTTTTTGAAAGCTGATTGCTTGTAGTTGGCTGACCGAGGCGTTAGCTGAGCTTGTTTAGGCTGGCTGCCTAACGGTCTTTCGCGAGCTGCGCAGCGGAAAGTCTATTCTCCACAGATCGCACACTAATAATTATAGTGACCACGATTTGTACTGTCTTAATCTTAAACTCGAAGTTCATAACTCTTGATTCACTTTAGTTGTATTCTGCGTCTCATTCAATATACGGTTTATTCTCGAAGCAAGTTACTTAGTACGTTAAACAGCATAACGCAAGTTATCTCAAGTACGTTATTGTAGGTTAATATAGGTTATATAAATTTCCAGAATATATAGGGAATTTACAAGGTGCGAAAAGTTTACGTGCCAGACGCTTCCCATCTGCACGTTTGACTAACTGTAGGGAATTAGGTGGAAAAACTGTGTTAATGATTTAAACTACAAAATACAAAGGCCCGTACAAGGTGATAATTACGTAACGGGTAATATTATGTGAGAGTCGGAAAACTTCAAATGCAAAAAATAAACGACGTAAAAACACAAAATATTTAGGACATGAAATAAATTAAAACAAACATATATTATATACGAAATGCTACATTCTCATACCAGAAAATAGAACATGGACGGAAGGATAATCTAACACGATAATATAGTCGATTCTACATTAGCACATTTGACAGAGCAACGTTAAAGGGGGGGGGGGGAAGTGAAGAAGGGAAACTGTTCACCCAAACTATGAAACTTAATTTTAACCCTTCCCTAAAAACTAATCTCAACCCCAGAACTAACCCTTACTCTGAGTCTAACCCCATGTTTAAAAATAACTATAATGTCATAATAATCATTTTAGTGTGCAGTTTCCTTCCTTCCCGCCTACCCGCTTTCCCTTATATATCGCGATATAGCGCCAGGCCCTTTAAACTAATATTTATATGCCTTATTGCACAAATAATAATATTATAACAGAAATATGAATAATAAATACTTATCATTTTTTTAAATTATACAAAGGCAATGCACAAAATTCTGGGATAATGTAGTAAAATTAGTACTAGTTACAAAACCATGTATGATGAGAATATGATCTTACCATCTCTATGACGTATATTCCTTTCAACAAACAGCAGGTTTATATCACTTAACTTCGTAATCTTTTCCGGTTACAAATCTATTCAAAACGTTCTTTGCAAAACTATTTAAAAAGAAAAACTTCAATGAGTTCAATTATAGCCTTTTATCGCACATTTAAAACCGCACAGTACTATTCCTAAACAGACTGTTTTGTATTATTTATTCCCTTTCAGCAAAACAACATTAAGACTGCACCTGTGCTAGACGTCGCATATGATTAAACTGCTGGATGTACAATGCTTGTCCCTGTTATTAGATCACAATACTATAAGCTGCCTGCTTTCAACCATGAACTGACAGAGTGGTCAATATAAGAACTAGATCACGATGACTGATTAAGCAACCGACTTAGGATTGACGTTTGCATGCCTAATAGCTCACGCATATTGTTGGTATCATATTCGCTTGAACCTAACACTGCTGAAAACCGAACTGTGACTTATCTTGAGAACTGCGCATACATCTTTAGACTGCATTAGAAACATATATAGTGATGTACACGTTAGCACCTATTGAAACTGAATGTGGCCCGTTTTACTTATGCTATCGTATCATCAAACTATTCCAGCTAAACATCTAATGCGTCGTCTATACTGGCTCGGTGTTATTGACAGGAAGCATTTTACGTAATTTCCGTTCTACAAGTATTAACTAGTGAATGTAACTGCAACTCCTGGCAAATGTGCACACCAGTTAGCTTTTTAAGTCTATATATAGATGAATTGGCAGATGGTGTATTCATAGAAAGTGCAGACTCAAATGTAATTTGTTATATACAGATAGAAATATAAGGCGCCGTTGTTTATGAATATACACAGGTTTGTATTTCAATGATACTTTGATGTTTTTTTTTTCCGAAAACTTAAAAAAGTAGGAAATTTGTTTTTGTAAATGAATGTGCATTGTAGTAGATCCAACAAAACTTACCAGATTCAACAAAGTTTACCTTGAAATGTCCTCTGTCCAGACGTTCTATTTATATAATGCCCATGACGCGGTCTATTATCAGACATTCTTTGCAGTATTGTATTAGCAATCTAGCTACACGTTTTTAGATCGTGTAGGCTCCGTAGTATAAATACATTTGGGAATAATTATACATTAACAGAATTCTATCTCAGTGACGTAAAGTGCTTTCAGAAGTATGGCAGTGGCAATGTCGGTCGGCGGGAAGATGTCGCAGAACCGCAAGTGCTTGTTTTATGGAACCGCTGCCGCTATGTTATGTAGCATGACTTACTTACTAACTTTCCAACTCTTTGAATGGTCATGTGGACGAATGATCAACACGGCGGATAATTGTTAACAGAAAAACGAAAAAAGCCTCGATACTATTATGGGCAGGAATCTTTGCCCGGTTAAAAAAATGATTAAAAGTGAAAACATTGTTTCGATTTGCTGAAAATTGTTTCATTTTTCGATGTCTGCGTGGCAGCCGCTTTAGATTTATTTTATTTACTCTCGCTTCAATCATTATTTCAACCGAACTTTTCGAAATATCTTGAGATCAAATTCTCGTTTTCAAATAAAAATTATTTCTAAAAATTTCACGAATTTTTACACAACAAGCTACAAAGTTTGGATTGATTCGGAACATATCGAAAATAACTTAACTTCCTTTCTGGTCTACAATAGCTCCTGAATATAACGGTCAAATAAATTATGCATTAAAAAAACACTAAAACTCGAAAGAATTACAAAACCAAATGTGTACAAAAGATATTCTTTTTTTTATTATGTATGCAGCATTGAGAGTTTGTTGATAAAAGAAAGTGAAATATGTCGCTCAGTAACATTAGATATTAAGATATCTGAAACCTGGAAACATAAGGAATGCCCAATTAAGTTAAAGTTCATCTTTCGGAATCGGAGTGCAGTGACAAATCTCCAACGACCATGAGCTGTCGCTGTGATTAAACGATTTTAGTATATATTTGTAGTAGCCGAATGGTTAACGTGACCGATACATATACCGACTCTATACAAAAACGGGCCTAGTCACGAGCACATCTTGGGTTCAAAACTTGGCTCGGGAAAAAAGTAGTCTTGCATAGGTGGTGATAAGCTCGTGCTTAAATTAGATATATTGTAAATAGTATGCTAAAGAAGAAGGAAACTTAGCTAACTATATGTGAGCGCATTGGTAACACGTTGGGTCGCCGGCTGAAAGGTTGTGTGGTCGTAACCATGCGCTAGGTAGTTGGTATAGTCTTAATTGAGCAAGATAATAAGTTTTGCCGGAACTCGGAGGAGTAACGAGTTGAAGAGAAAATGTGGCAATATCCTTATCCTAGTTAACATATTGCAATAGTTTCGGCAACCTGTGGGAACGAGGTAATCTGACGACTGCCATTGTTATAAGGCCGACTGCATTTTTCTGGGATAAACACAAGCATTATATCAAATGCCTTCTTTTAATATACAACCTCCTTATTTCCACCCGTTAGTTTTGTTTTAAACAAAACCACATTATTTACCGTTTATCGTGGAAATAGCTGTTCCTAACTCCCCTCACATAGGCATCTTTAAGCGGCACTTCGAAATCGTGATTGCATTTGGTGAAGGGCGACCACATACATGTCCAATTGGGGCATTTTACATTGCAGCAGCGGTACCTTGCGGATGACACGATGATTATTTCACCACTGCTAGTAAATATAATACATCACGCGGGGTGATCATAAACTTTCACCTTAAAAGTTGTTTAAAATGGCGAAATAGTTAATTAGGTCAAGTGATGTCCTATTGTATTACATTGTATCTGTTACGTAAAAGCTGAAATTGCTATGATAAACGATTCGTCCGACCGATTAGTCGGACGGCTTATAGTTGACGACTTTCAACCTTCAACCGAAGGGTTTCAGGTTAGAAACTGGCCACATACTATAGTCGTTTGTGTCTTTTGGCAAGACACTTAACGGACATTGCCTATAAACTCAGTGGAATGATGGGTTTTCCCAATTTGAATTAAAGTTTTAGTCATACACAACACACTGGAATAGCTCCGGTAACTCGATGGTGGGTGCGAGATAATCCGACGGTTGCCCGTGTGTGTGTCAACGCATCTTGCATTTTCCCATTCACGAGGATAATTATGAATATCCTATATATGCCATACGATTGAAGGCCGAAATAACATACCATAAATTGGTTAGCTTAGTCAAAGTTGCTGTAACGTTTACATAGAATAGTGCCTAAAGAAATCAGACTAAACACAGAGCGATTTTTCGTTAAATTTTTAGAGACGTCGGAAGATATATTTTGCTTGGACGCAAAATTGTTTTCCTGATTAAAATAATATATAAACAATCTGCTACCAATAAAAAATAATGACTCAAATTAGCTCAAAGCGGCAAAGCAAAACCTACCAAAGTCTCGAATGAAAGCTTCCTTCTTCGGGAATGAAGCCACCCCATGTCTGGATGAAACCATCGTTTGGGCAGCTCATTTTCCAGTCATCTTTGCCCTGAAAAAAAACAGCTAAAATCTAGAATATTTGGCGCTCACGGAAAAACCGTACATTGGGGTTTCCAAGATACATTTTACACGTGTCTTCGTGGAAAGCAAGCTTCACAGCTTCACAGGTTTGCGAGAAGTTTCGGAATTGTTTAGTTGTGTCCCACCGACTGATAACCTTAAAATAACTGCATGAAAATGTAAACTCGTAAAACTTGACGACATGTATAGAATACAACAACCAAGTTTTGACCCCATGGATAGACCAAAACTGAGGGGTGGTATCGCACGGATAATTGTCAAAGTATTTTCCGCCCTTTGTCGGGCTACCGCAGCTATTGTAGCGTGCTGATGTGTATGATCGAGTCGTTTCTATTGTCTTAGTTCAGTCAAATAATCCATTGATTTCGGGAAACCGCCTCTAATTACCTTGTCCAAGGAAGCTACCCATGTGCTATAATTATAAAAAGTATCACTTTCACAGACTTTGTTAACGATCTAGTTTGTGCCAGTGCTGCTATGCCATCAGATTACAACTCATTACTTCGGTTTTGTGCATTGCCCAAGAATACAAGCGGCTTGTAGGAAGCTTTTATCTTATGGCCCCATTTGTTGAACTATTTTTTTGCTCCCAAGTTGGGATTTCCAACCACAAACCATTTTTAACTGTATTCGACTGTTAAAATATCGGCTCTGCGCAAAAACTTGCCTGGGCGGGTTTATCATGAAAGAGGCAGCCGCAAGTGAAGTCTTCATGGGTGGCCCCACACATTACCTCATTTCCTCGTCTTTTGCATTCTAAATCATCTGCAGCATCTTCGCAACGATATTTAAATGGAACAGTGTGTCCGTATGGGACACCAATGTTCACAAATATTATCACAAAAGAAGCAAGCCGCATACTGATGAAAATCCCCTGCTGACGTTCTAAAAAATAACTAAAATTGCGTATCAAAATTTGTTGGCAAGGCTATTGTGTTTACGTATAAAAATAACTAAAAATAATGATTTAAATCCTCATGCAGAAAAATACCGCTAAAAGTCTATAATCCTTTTCACAATGAAACATTTTCCCCTGGGGTGGGTTAGCGACAGCTGTTACAAAATTGGTAACCAGATACCGCAAGACCACCGTCGGTCTGTCACGTTGCTATTGCCTTAACCACAAATCCGCAAATCGAGATAATTAAATGTTCCATGCAACTTCTCCCTCGGATTGAATGGAAACTTATAAATAACATATATATAACTAACTGGTAATATTATTTTTAATTTTTTTGAATAAAACAGTATTATCTGCCCAATTAAACTATACGAGTTTCTATTAATCAATTAAAAAAATAAAAGCAATAAGCCTAATTATATTAAAGCAGCGTTTGAGCCAGTATCTTTCAAACACTCGACTGTTGCATCCACCTAAACACTCATGCAGTTTGTTAATATACACTGCACTGTTTACTACTATGTTGTGATGGTTGTTTGCACACAAACACTGCACCTGTTAATTGTAGGGAAAATCAGCAACAAAAGCATGTACGTATTTTATGACGTAACCCAACTCGAAAAGCATAAACTGTACAGGTCCTGTTTAGGTCAACCGTGGTGGTAAAACAGCTTTATTTTTTTAAATATATAGTTGTGATTAATGTCAGAATAATAACGGATAGCATACGTTGATATCAAAACCGAAAATTCTCTGAAATATATTTCCACTGCAGCATATAGTTCACCAGTAACTTTCACCAGTTTTTTTTTTGCAATCTTTTTATCACCAGTAACTTAACATAGAGAAAATGTAATCTGATGCTTAACCTTATAAGCTTTATAAGGATTATCGCTCTATCAAGGGGGTGGAAGCTACAGTGGAACCCCGCTTGACGACCACCTCGATAACACGACCACCTCATTACCAGGACCACTTCAGTGCGGTCCCAAATAATTTACTATGGTAATGCATTGCGTACTGTTTCAATAACGCGACCACCCCGGTTTCCAGACCAGGACCGCCATTTTTTGGTCCAAAACTTCAAATTTAACTCCGCTAATGCGACCACACGTGCCCAATAATGTGCTTTTTTCACCAAAATAATAAGCTTAAATTTCTTTTGCTATCAAAACTATAAGATTACATAAGCGCGTACACACACACAAAGAAAATTGTGGCAAACAGAATTTTAAAAGATAAATTTTCAATAGTTGTTTAAAATCATTTTGCAAAAAATAATGGCATTTAGTAAAACTTTCGTAAAAAGGCAAACGTTTTGCCTGCATATGACGACAACTTGCTTTAAAGCAAAATTCGCCAACACGACTACCCCGCTAGGTGGTCAGGTAAGCGGGGTTCTACTGTACTTCATTCGATAGGAACAAAATAACTCAAAGTTATAACACAGGCGGTTTAGTCTTGTGGTTTAATGCGTCGCCTTTCAGCCGAAGGGTTGAAGATATGAAACTGGTCGCTAACTATAGTCGGTTGTGTCCTTGTGCGAGGCACTTAACGGACATGGCCTGAACCCAGCAGATTAATGGGTTAGGATAGGATAGGATTTTCATGTTTATCCCCGTGAATGGGAAAACCAAGGGGGTTAGCACACGGGCAATCGTCAGATCACCTCGCGCCCATCGTCGGGTTACCGGAGCTATTGCAGTGTGTTGTATATGATAGACACGTTCCTTTAATTTGGTAGAACCCATTAATCCGCTGGGTTCAGGCAATGTCCGTAAAGTGCCTTGCCAAAGGACACAACCGACTAACTAGCGACGAGTTTCGCACCTGCAACCTTTCGATTGAAAGGCGACGCACTTAACCGCTAGACCAACGGGGTTCTACTCAATTGAAGGAACGTGGGAATCATACATAACACACTGCATTTAGTCCGGTAACGCGAGGTGATCTGAAGATTGCCCGTATGTTAAACTCCTTGGTTTACCCATTCACGGGGATAAACATAAATATCCTATCCTAGGCGATCGTCAGATTGTGTTTACCGGAAATACTGAATTATGTTGAACCCATTTAATCATATGTTTAAGGCGTCGTCAGCCTTACAAATTGCCATCCTTATGAACACAATCAACTTGCTATCGATAAATCTCACTAGGAATAACTTTACGAGTATCACCGGCCAGGCCATATAGGACTTATCCACACGAACGGAAAAACTGAAAAGATGGAAACTGTTCACTAAAATAACGATAAGAGCTTCAGGGTTGCAGTTAATTAATTGTATTGTTGAGATTAGTGATTGGTGCCAAGTTAGGATTAGTTTCCATAGTTTTACTGATTACTTTCCCTCATTTTAGTGTTGCTCACTTCAAACACAAAGAGCATTCAATTTCACCATAGATCGTTTTATTTCTAGCGCAAGTGGCATCATTTCCGCTATTCCACTGTATAAACCACATTATACGATTACACATAATTAAAGCCAGGTAAATTGTAATACATGAACTAAAGTCTTTAAGATTTCTGGGCATTAAAAATAAATAAAACGGTACCTTTCATGAAAACCAAAACGCATTTCATAAAGAGAGGCCATATTAACATAGTACAGTGCAATTAATACAACTTTCCGAGTTTTGACTATTTAAAGAGTTGTTTTATATAATATAGTGGCATTTGCAGATTTAAGTTAATTAAGATATCAACCAAGTGATCTGATGAAACGATTTTAATTATTTATGGATCATACTGCAAACATGATCAATTTGTACTTGTACATTAGCAATATAAATAAGGGCAGATCTTAACCGTTTTTAGGACAATGGTGTAATAGAATGGAATACAAGTGTTTATCTAAGTGATCGAAGGATTTAATAAAACTGGTTATCTTCAGATGACGCTATACTTGGTCAGGTTTTAGAATATAATGCAGTCACATTGCTATTGCTTTTAAAAGCTTTTATCTAACTGTATGTCTACCATATAAGCTAATTGAGATGACATGATAAACAGGTTATCTATATCTATATGTAATTTTTAGCGAAGCCAAAAAACTATGGCAATGTATCTTTGAAATGATATAAATAGCACATCTACATTCGGAACACTCCAAACTTAGTTTTAGGTATTGGGGCATTTAGCGTGGCGCTGAGACTTAGGCCGATGACTTTACGAGTATCAGCTGGGTCTATTACACCATCGTCCCATAACCTTGCACTCGCGTAGTATGGGTTTCCTTCTTTTTCAAATCTGAAAGAAAATTATTCAATGATTTGCATATATTTTTCTGATAATGACTCTCTGTAAACATGATAAAGTCTCTATAAACATTAATTGTTGGACTAATCATGCAAATAGTTGGGTGGTCAAAATTGTGGTATGTTGTCAGTTGTCACTGATATTTTAATAGGTGGCCAGGATTATGAGTTTAAAACAACATAACAGAAAAAAATTATGAAATCGCACAAAAAACTAAATACGAACGGACGTCATCATTTCATAGCATTACCAGTTCAAAACAAAAATCTATTCTTAAAAAACAAATACCATTTCTTACAAAAAACACACATCAAATCTTGTTTTTATAAATATTTGATTTAAAATAAAAGTATTGAATAATAATTTAAAACATCCTTAATTCACCTGGCAATGATCGGGTCTTTAATCCTCCTCTCATCCTCATCAGTGAATTCCTTCCCTTCCCTCATCCGCTGATCCTTTGTGATCATTGAGAGCACGGTGGCAGCCGACTCTCCCCCCATCACTGATATACGAGCGTTCGGCCACATGTACAAGAACCTGTGGTAATGTGGGCATACTTCATCTTTGGGGCAGGAATGAGGTTATTTTTATGCCACGGATGGAAAGTAACATTTGTTACAACACCGGAAAAAGGTCAAACATTTTGATATCTGAAAATAGTTTTTAAAACACTACATATTTTAATTATAAATAAAGAAAAGTAGAAACAGTTAGTATGTATTGTATTTATCATAGTTATAAAAATAAAAACAAATATTAAACCACTTCTGTTAGAATTTTGCTTAGTGACACAAGTGCCGGACTAGAGATCAAACTTAGAACCCATCTACTTGACACACTTTTTAACCAACTTTACTTCAGCTTCACACAGCTTTTATTAATGGTATTTATTCCACAACTAAAAACATCTATAAGACATACAACTCTAGCATTAGTAGCTCATACAACTTGTCAGTGTAACTATGAATATGGTTATCAAATAAAATTACCAGTGAAAAATCAAAAACGGTAGATAATCCAAATCATATATTTTCATAATTAATTTTGTATAAAAATTGATTTTAAGTAGCGGCACCTGGTCTTATACAAATCGCTAAAACACAAAGAAAATCTTTTCGACAATAATGTCAGTCCGTCTTACCTGGGATTATATGACCTTCCACACATGCCATAGTTGCCTGCCCCGTATGAACCCCCAATAAGCACAGTGATCTTGGGGACTTGGGCGCATGCCACTGCTGTCACCATCTTTGCTCCGTTCTTGGCAATTCCCCCTGCCTCTGCATCACGACCGACCATGAATCCTGAGCAATATTAACAAGGGGTAGTGATGAGTTTATTGGTCAAAACATCATTTTAAACTTGGACACTTACAGTTTAGAAAAATCAAATAAATGTTTAAAATATTGAGGAAAACAGCGATGGCAAAATACTTTTTTACTTAACCATGCAAAAAATATCATTAATTGTTTCCAATAAAAAAATAAAGACACAGGGATGTTCCAGTCATCATTACTTTTGCCGACAGATAGGTTGCCAGAGCTAATGCAGGCACATTATCCCACCATTAATTCATTGAGTTTAAGTAATACTTCTAATTGACACATGGAAGAGACTCTTTTATCCCATACCCCCCTGACAGCAAGACTCACTGCTAAACTATACTAACTGAACCGTTTCAATATTAAGCAGTCGTACAGCATGATTATGTGAGGGTTTCCATACCTGATATATTTTGAAGAAAAAGTAGTGGAATTTTCCGCTGACAACACAGTTCAATAAAATGGGTCCCCTTGAGTGCAGATTCCGAATATAAAACCCCGTTGTTCGATAAGATACCCACAGGCATTCCAAATATACGGGCAAACCCACAAACAAGAGTTTCACCATACATCTTCTTGAACTCATCAAACCTGATAAAAAAATAATAACCAATATTATCAGCCTGGTTGGCTAAGTCGATTAGAGTGTCGCCTGTCTTCCAGTAGCTAAATTGTTATCAGATCTAAATGAGACACTGACTTGCCGAAGTCAATAGGCAATGCCCTCAATGACTCAGTAGATGTCGCCTACCAGTTAGATACTAAAAAAGCACACTAAAATTGCTCCGGAAACTTACAATATCATGTGTAATAACTGCTTTTTCTCAGCCAAGGGGATGAAGTATGTCTCATTAAAAAGGTAGGGATAGTAGGAAAAAGATACTACTGTTATAATAATGTGACTAACAATAACAACCCCAGCTATTTGATACTGACCTGCTTCCATCAACTATCCGAGCTATCACCTCACGACTGTCGTACATTCGCTTCAAATCAGTTCCTACAATTCCATACAACTCCTTGCTGTCAAACAGGGGCTCCTGTAAGACACCAATGCAGTTTTTATTTATAAAGTGAAATGAGGAATGTTTAAATTTTATATCGTGCTTCTTAACAGATATATTTGTAAATTAATTGATTGTAAAAATGTTCACGGCATATATTAAAGTGTTTTAAAAAAAGTTATATTCAGAAGCCAGTTACAAAACGCCATTGATCCCTCTGGTTAATATTGGTAAAAGAAAGGGTCAAACAAATAAACTAGGTTGGTTTCTTTAAGCAGCACACACAAGAAAAGCAAGCGTTACATTTTAAATATTCTCGACTTATCAGTGTTTTAGACACTTGCATTCTAAAACTCCGCTATCCACAAATATTCACCTCTGTTTTTTCTATGACAACATCTGGAGTTTTCCGAAGATTGAGGTTCTTAACCACGGAGCGTGCAATGTGCAACGCATGACCATCATCGGATGCAAAGTGATCCGTTACTCCGGATGTTCTACAATGCAAGTCGGCTCCTCCTAACTCCTCAGCGGATATTGATTGCCCTGGAGTTGATGGTAAATGAAGATTTTAAGTATCTTTTGTTGAACTTGCAGCAAACGTAAAAAATTAAAAAATGGTAATAAAATGGGGGTATTAGTTGGGCTCTTGTTTTAATAAAAAAGCATGAGATTTCGTGACTACTTTACACTGTTACTTAAAAAAATAAAAAAATCAACATTTAGCCCAAATGTGCTACCTGCAATTTGTTATACTGTACCCAGCTGTTAACACAAACATTTTTATAATACGTTATTATTTTAAGAATTTTAAAACTTGGAATTATCACATACAAATTTTATTCCTGATATATTGATACGGTAAAATATTTGAAAAATTAACTTTTAAAACGAAAAAATTAAGAAATGCACTTGCATATAACCTTTAATTGCTTCACACAACACAATACAAGATAAATAATATTTAACCCTAGGAGGAAAAAAATTTAAGATCATTAGCCCTAAATAACAATGTGCTGAACAGTATTACTACGATTCAAATTCCGTAGTGCTGAAGCAAGTCTTGCGGCATGATGATTAGCTAAATTGTCGAGCCTTTTAGTTGAAATGACCTTAAACATTTGCAAAGCATATAACATTGCATTAGTTAAAATATAAGTAAATATAAAAATAAATAAACCGGTAGAAGTACAAATTTTAATAAACTGTGTCCCACCAGTTGCCGCTTTAACAAGAGGAGGACCACCTAGGAAGATGGTTCCTTGGTTTTCCACGATGATACTTTCATCTGACATGGCGGGAACATAAGCCCCACCCGCAGTGCATGAACCCATAACCACAGCGATCTGGATATGAATGTTAAAAAAATATAACAAAAAGTTTTAATTTATGTACTACTAATATGCATTAGTTAATGGTTAAGCGATTTGTTGTCACTTAACCATTTATAAACAAGGCAATAGTGAAAAGCTTGTAATACAGACTTGTTTTGTTAACACTGCGATATTTCGGCTAGATAGCTCATTCGCAATACCATTGAGGCCAGTTAGAAGACAAAGTTTTGTGGAATTGAAACCAGCTTGCCAGTACGGTTGTGTTCTTATGCAAAGCACGTAGCAGGCACCGCCTGAACTTATAAGTTGGTTCTATTAAAAACAGTGGATAAATGGATTTAATTAAAACAGAACAAATGTCTCAATCATATAGATTTTTGTGATCAATTGGTTAATCTGTAGTCAAAAAAAGAATGTAAACAACTGTGCTGATATCATTCCTGAACTTAACTGTTTTTTTATTGTAATGTTCTATTAAGATTACACAATGATGCATAAAGCATGTGCAAAATAATCATTAATAAAACCAATGTAAAGGGTATATATAGTCTTATTGATTGTTAAATTATTTTGTCACACTTTATACTATAAGAGCTCTCTAATTTTTGATACTGGTATATAAGTATGGAGCCTAAAACTAAAGAGTTCTGACCTGTGATATTCCAGCAGCTGACATCGTGGCTTGGTTGTAGAAGATGCGACCGAAATGATCCCGATCGGGGAAAACCTCCGCTTGACGAGGAAGATTGGCTCCTCCGGAGTCGACGAGGTAGATGCAGGTGAGGTTGTTCTCCCGAGCGATCGCTTGCGCCCTCAAGTGCTTTTGAACAGTTATCGGGTAGTAGGACCCTCCTTTTACTGTGGCATCATTCGCTACAATCAAGCATTCGTTCCCAGCAACTCTGCAGAAGGGTTTTATGAGAAAAATAATAAGTGAACACAACCAGCTGATTTGAAGCAGCCAAAGCTGAAATTGAGTAATAAGTAGCTTAATTTGAAGTACCGGTACTGAGTAGCTTAATTCAACCAGCTAAATTTAAAGTAGCTACAGTAGTGTTAAAAACTAAGGACATATCTTTGGTAAATATATAAGGCCACTGTAAAGACAGGTTTGGAAGGGGAAATCTAATGATAGGGAAAACGGAAAAAAGAGAGTAACTGCACACCAAAATAAAGATTATGACATTAGTTAGTTGTAGACATGGGGTCGGACTTGGGTTAGTTCTGGGGCTGAGATTAGTGTTTAGGGCAGGGTTTACATAAGCTTCTGTAATTTTAGTGAGCAGTTTCCCTCCTTTTAGTGTTGCCCGGTTTGGAACTAATATTTAATTATTTCCTTGCTATTATATATTTACCAATTAAAAACAAAAACTTACTTTCCAATTCCGGTTATTATCCCACCAGCTGCAACTTCTTCATTTTCATATAAATCGTACCCTGCAAGCTGTGAGAATTCGAGGAAAGCTGTGCCTGGATCAGTCAGCAACTTGATCCGATCTCTTGCCAGCATTTTTCCCTTGGAAGTGTGCCTTTCCCTTGCTTTCTCATTGCCACCCAAACCGATTCTCCGCGATTTTTCACGCAGCTCTTCAACAAGTTGGGTCATTTGGTCATGATTCTCCTTATATAAGTCGGATTTCCGATCAGGAACTGTCCCAATGGGTATCACCCAGTCTTTGCATACTGCAGTACTTGTGCGTATGCTGCGGATTTTAGGAGCTCTTCTATTAAGGCATGCTGATTTTAAAAAGAAGTTTGTTGCCTTCAAAGCCATAATTGAGTTTTTTCTCCTGGATCAATTATTTACATATTTTCTATCTCATTAAAAGTACCAGGTATTCCACTTGCTAGAAATAAAGCATCATTTTTAAACACAAAGAATCAAATAAAACCGTTCGAAAACAATGCTGGAGCTAAACACAGTTCAAATTACCCTAACAAAAATCATGGCAGTAAAAATACTAAATAGATTGACACATTAAAAAATCTTTCATAATTCAACGCATTTAAAACGAAAAATTCGAATTTTTAGAATTTAACATTTGAGATTGTTTTAATCGCAGCAACGATGTGACTTGTTTAAACTGAGACTTAATTAAATCAAGATCATCAATAACATTGGCAATGGATAAACTTTTCATTTCAGTCTTCTTTATTGAGTCAAGTATACTTTGTAGTATCCCTAATGCTTTTGATTGGCTTTTCGTTAGGCTTTCTTTTTGTTTCAATAAGGCCAATATACTTGCGGAGTAACCATAGTAAAATCCAAGTTCTTTGGAAATTTCTGCACCCTTGCTTTTGCCAAGAGATTCACCCTCCTTTAACCCTATTTGTTCACCTTCTTTTATCCCATTTTTAAAACCCTGTTTCACCATTTTAGTGTCCATCATCACAATGCTGTCAAATGGGTCTTCCTCTGATTGGTCGGTTTTGATCATGTGATCGCTCTCACATGACATGCTGCAATTTTTGTTTGTTTTCTACAACAGATAGCTGAAACCCTGGGACTAGTAAAAATGAAAATAATGGCATTAAATCTGATAATTATATACCAGTATGGACCAAAAAAATGTTAACATTGAATACTGTCAATAAATATTTAACAGTAATATCTTTTTTAAATTAGTTACTGGTAATCGGCAATGACATACCTTAAAGAAGATATGCAGGATAGAAATTTAATAGCACAAATTTCATGATAAACAGTGTCATTTAGATTCTTCGGATTTAGGTGAATCTTTTTTTTGAGAAAACAGTTTTGAGAAAAAGCTGTTTTTGGTTTGCCCCTCAACCGCGGAACCAGGCACAGTTTCTAACGGAACATTATGGAGTTCTGATTCAAATTGGGGGGCGTAGAATATGTCAAATAGATCCTTGGCTTGGGTTGGAGGTTCGTGTACATTTTCGGCCCGATATGTAACATATGGTTTTAATTTAAAGTCTTCCAGATTAGGCATCACGATCTCAGGAACACGGTCGCGGATCGGAAATTTTCTTCCATCTATTTCAACATCTTCGTCTAATTCACCAAAAGACATCGGCCACAAGTACATTTGTTTTTTTCTGCCCATATTTCTCCCCTCCATTGGGCGTCGAAAATTGCTCTTCGGAACTAATCGACGGAGTACACACAAAGTTAACCGCATTATTTTCGAATCTATCTCCAGACACCTAAATACAAACCAAACAGTTAATCGGTGTATCAATTTTACCAACATTCTAAATTTGCCATTTCAATACTGCACGAAAATACATGTGGAAATATAAATAGAAACTACATGCAACATTATATTGTCAGTGCTATGTTTTATCATGCACTTAAATGGCTACGAATTAAAAATTAAGATTTGTTGACTAGAAATTATTAGCCGTTCCGCAAAAAATGTTTATGTCAAGACGTCAATTTTTGATTTAAAGGAACATTTGTTTTTAAAGTACAGGTTGTTTAAAAATGGGTAAATAAGCGTTTATATTTCAGCATAGCTCACTTGTTCTTTCTAACATTGATCAGCACAAGTAAGGCATGCTAATATGTAAAGCTTGGGTGCATAAGACAGAAAAACAGTGGGAAAACTTTATTATCTATTTTGAGTCGGTGCCATTAGCTGCTGCAGCCTTGGCAGCTTTTCTTTGTTTAACATCCCAGTTATACAATCTTGCCATTGTCACCTCAGTAGTGGTGAACTGGTCGCGGAGGTAGTCCAAGTCCTTGTTCACATTTTCTAAGTGGTTAATGGCCGTTGTGTAATTCTTATTCAACACATCAAGAGCTTCCTCTGTCGGGTATGTCAGCATCACGTTCGCTCCAAGCCAAAGACAGACCTCTTTAGTCGGAGGTATAACTGCTTTTGCGTGAAGTGCACCAGAAAGAAAGAAATTAGTCGTCATTGATTTTTCGGAATCCTTTATGCCGTTCAAATGCTTCACAATGTCTAGCGATGACTTCAGGTCAGGTATCTGTTGTTTAAGTCTACGTTTTTTCTGCACTAGATTATGTTCCATGACTTTGTACTTTTGATAATTTTCATCCAATTTTTTTAGACATTCTTCAGTATTTGTGGCGCCTTGTTCTTTAATGAACTTGTCCACGTCTTCAACAAATATTGCTTCCGGAATTCCCAAGTGAGGTTTCGCATTCACAACTTTACTGTCACCTTCCATTTTGATGTTAATACTTTTCCCTACACTAATTTTCCAACTGAAAATGTACATAAGTCACCATTTAGGATGTTAATGGCTATGCTTGGTGTGGTATACAACAGTAACACATGTAACGTCACAATACTAGGACCCACAGTCATCATACAAAGCTATTTCAATGTATATATTTATGTGATATAACAAATTGTAATACCAAATTTGAAAATAGTGGATTGAGGCACCATCCGTTAAGGCCATTGCTAACATAAACTACAATAAATCATTGAACCTGCAATGTCTGTTATGACCATCAAGCTTTACCCACATACTGCGTGCCCCTAACTAGTTAATCAAAAATTTATTTTGAAAATGTACCAGAGTTAAACAGACTTTGTGAAACCCTTTACAGTGCCATTTGCATGGAGTTGATATTGGAATTCCTAGGGACCTATTTGAAAACCTCAATTGCCATAATGTCCATTATATTATTTATCAGGTACACTACCGTGTAAAAAAGATAGTAAATCTATAACCTGTCAGCTTTTCATATTGAAATATTTGGACAATTCAAAAATAATCTATTCAGAGAAAAATAACCAGCGATCTATTAAAAAAATTATAGATCCATAGTTATTTATTAACATTCCATTTAACATATAATCAAAAAACAATCCCGACGAATTAACTTTCCATGTGGAACAGCAGTAACACCTGATTTAACACACGATAAACCGTTAATTACTCATCCATGACATTTTAGACACCACGTGGTTTCGTTCGCGGGAAAAAAGAACAATTTTCGAAGTTGTTTTTGTTTTGATTTTACCTTGGAGTAATTTTGGTGACAGGACACAGTTATGTCCGTCGATGAGATCGTCAAGCTTTATGAGGCACAGAAACATGATAAATTGACCGCTAAGTTAAAGGCAGTGCCGCTGAATTCATTGGTTAAACTTGTAAAAGATGCGTTGAACTCCGACGAACATGACAAGTGCACGAACTTTTTGCGGGCACTTTTCCAAGGTAGAAACGATACAATAAATATACAAAGAATACAAAATACACATGTTGGCAGTTCACCAATATAATATCAACATAAACTATTTTCAGGCTGGGAAAATGCACCGGACCTTTCTGAGGTGATTGTTACAGTGTACAAATTATGCTTAAAAGTTCTCCAACAAGCCAGTGCTGAGGATTCATTCTTAATTGACCTGATCTCTATTTTGAACCATAAGGTTAGTATTTATATATTAGGATAGGATAATTATGTTTATCCTCTGAATATAAAAACCTAGGGGGTTAACACACAGGCAATCATTAGGATAGTATATTCATGTTTATCCCAGTGAATAAAAAAACCAAGGGGGTTAATACACGAGCAATCGTCAGATCAACTCGCGCCCACTGTCGGGTTACCGGAGCTATTGCAGTGTGTTGTGTATGACAGACATGTTCCTTCAATTTAAAAGAACCCATTAATCCGCTGGGTTCAGGCATTATTTGTTAAGTGCCTTAGACACAATCGACTAGCTAGCAACCAGTTTCGCACCTGCAACCTTTCGATTGAAAGGCAACACACTTAACTGCCAGACTAACCGGTCGAATGTTTAGATCACCTCGCGCCTACCATGGGGTTACTGGAGCCATTGCAGTGTGTTGTATAATTCACATGTTCCTTCAATTTGGTAAAACCCATTAATTCGCTAGATTTAGTTTAAACCTTTCGGTTTAAAAGGAATTGCACTAAACCACCAGACTAACCGGCCAGACAATAATATTAGATGTTTATACATTTCCTTTTAAAATCATCATACTTCTATATTTTGCCGTGCGATAACAATAAATGCAGTTAAATTATAAACTACCATATAAAGTACATGTATAGTAAAGGTTGTATTTTTTATATTCAAATACCGAAGTGTCGGGCTTATTGGCTCATGACATGTCTGACCAGGATTAAAATAACTATATGATATGATAAACCCTGCAGGAATATATAGGTCTTCTGCCAAGGCACATAGCAACCATTACCTTAATCTAATAGTGTAATGCTTTGTAAATTCTTTTTAAATCTTTGAATTTTAAATTCTGCCTTAATCTTTCTAAATTCAACTCACTGCAATAGAGCAGTAACATATAAACCCACCTGTGTTTTCTATCCCAAACTTGATTATCCTATTCTACTCATAATCATATCTTACAACAGCCTTACATGTCCATTGGCAGTGGAACTGCAGTTTTGGTGGCCACAATGAATTCCTCCACATTTGTTCGGCGGGTTAGTCTGGTGGTTTAGAGCTACGCCTTTCAATCGAAAGGTTGCAGGTGTGAAACTGGTCGCTCGCTAGCTAGTGGGTTGTGTCCTTGGGCAAGGCACTTTACGGACATTGCCTTAACTCAGCGGATTAATGGGCTCTACCAAATTAAGAAACGTGTCTATCATATACAACACCATGAAATAGCTCCTGTAACCCGACGGTGGGCATGAGGTGATCTGACGATTGCTCGTGTGTTAACCCCCTTGGTTTTCCCATTCATGGGGATAAACATGAATATCCTATCCTATCCTATCCTCTCCTATTATACAACTAACCACCCCAAGTGTTGTAGACATCATCTATTGAACGCAGCTTTCCAAACATTTAATACTGAAGCAAAATTTGTTTTTAATACTATAAATGTAATTTCATGTTCTACTACAGGCAGTTCGTTTGGCCACAGCTGATTTGGTCGAGTTGTGCTCCATACTGCTCAACATGATTCATAATGCTGAAGTGGGAGAAGGAAAATGGCTCAAATTATTCACAAAGGTATGACTCCTTCTCTTCTTATGTTGATTGATATTTTGGGATATACTACAAATGTGAGGTGTGCATTGATTGTAACTTTCTAAAACGTTAATAGTTTAATATATCGCCTTCCAACCAACCTAAGCATTGCAGGTTCGAAACTGGTCGCTAGCTTGTTTGTTTGTCCTTGCAAAGGGAATTAGCGGATTGTGCCTAAACCGAGTAGATTATTGGGTTCTTTTTACTAAAATTGAAGAAACATCTCAATCATATATAATACACTGCAGTAACTCCGGTAACTTGATGGTGAGCACGAGATTTATCTGGCGATTGTGATACCTTTTCCACGTTTTCTCACTGACAGCGATATTACATGAATATCCTATTCTAAGATTATTTTTCCATGCGATATTTATCATCAACCAAAGTTGGGTTATTGTAATGTTTTAACAATTATTCATTTGTATGAAAGTTTGCTAACTATAGTTTCCCATTTTTCAATTGTGTCATTTGTACAGTATTCTGCATCATTTTTCAAGATCTTTGTTACCAAGGTATTTTTAGCTTTTAGAAGTAGTGGATCTCCACACCGGAGTTCGGTACGATAAATCTGAAGATCCAGTCACTGGCGCCCAGTATAAACATCATGTTATTTGCGAAATTTGTTCCTGTACTTGGCCTACTGATTCTGTTGTGCATTTGGCCAATGCGTTTAAGTAAGTGTCATTTTAAAGGTTAATTTAAAATTTGTTACAAATCAAAAAGTTAAATGAATAAGCCCAAAAATATTCAACATCAAATTCAAAAGGCTAAATAAATTTTTTATGCATCCTTTTGCAACTTATTATTTTACAGGATTGAACTATTATAAAAATAAAGTTTATTTTTTTTTACATATTTAGGGTTTTTAAAAACTAATAGTGATACTCGAGTGGCAAAATTGCTTTTGCATTGATGAGATTGATTTTGAATCGCGTTAAAACAAGCTAAAAACTTACAACCCCTCTGATATAATTTGCAACTACCTTGCAACCATAGGATTGATCACTGTAAAACACGAATATACCATTTCCAGAGACATTAAGTTAGAAGCTGAAGATGCTGATATAGTTGTAACGAAGTTGCTGGAGCAATTAGGATCATTGGAGTCCCAACTGCTACCCCCATATGTCTACCAGTTGCTTGGGTTAGCTACGAAGTGTGGCCAGGTGGAAACTGCATTGCGCGGAATTTTGAAACATTTTATGACGCTGGATGAGAAATTTTCTGATTCTAAGAATCTTGACGGTAAACTTGTTTTAAATGATGACGAAATAAGAAAAAAATATTTTTTTATAAATAACATTTTTGTAAAATATTTATGTAATGGGTGACCTAATTTTTCCGCTGTCATAAAGTGATGAGCCATGGCTAGGTAATAATGACTTACTGAAAGTGTTTGGAAGTTTGACTATTAGTTTTCAAATCTAAGCATTTGCATACCCTATGCTTGTTAAATAGTCATATAATGCTCAATAACAAATATTGATTTTTTCAATTCAAAAATGGGAGGTGGTGCTGGTAAAAACTTCTACTGCCTGCCCTATTATATTACGTTCATGGCAGTAAAATTTTTTTCAATGAATATGCCTAATTATAACCTTCAGTTTTTAAATATTTGACCATGGAAACAGGTATTGTAAATAGTGTCTCTTACTTTTCACCTTCGTTGAAGTCCTATTAATGGCATTGTTATAATTACCCATTACAAAGTGAAGTTTCCTTTACAAATAAGCTTATTGCTTCGTTTTTTTAAGACTCTGATGCAATGGAAACATTGGAGATCAGTGAAAATGAACTTCGTTCAGTTGAAGGCACCGTGCTTCTCTATATCAGCAACACTGTTCGGCAAAATCAAACCCTCGGCAAAGGGATCATGAAACTACTCAAGGTAGGGTAAGGAGGGAAAGCTTTTCAGATATATACAGTGAAGTTTAGTTTTTGTTAGACTAAGATTGTGATTATCAACTTATTCTGGCCAATTGTGGAAAAATACTGTGTTCTGGGCTTCTGGAACTGCTGGTAACCATGTTCCTAGTACAGCCAGTAATTCTATTTTTCATTACAGCTTTAAAACTTGTAATTGTCCCGATTAGTGGTAAATAATAGATTGTTGCTATTGCATTGTAATTTATGTTTAATAAAGGTATGTCTTTATATTGTATTTTGTGTTTTTCTTTCATAAAGGTATCCCTGTTTAATTTGTAATTGATAAGAGCTTTTGTGTCACAGAGTGCCAAAGAGAGTCTTTCTACCAACATTATCTCCCCATTTTTCCTTGCTTTGGGTCTGGTGCTTGCACAGGATAGTAGGTTCAACGAGGAGACTCAAACTCTGGTCCGAACAATCGTCAACAAGTTAGTGGGAGTTTATTTTAATACCAAAAATGTAACATATGAACCCCCACATACAAATATCCAATACTATACACAAAAACTAGATGAATTATCAATCTATAGCCCACTAAATGTACAATTTATTACAAGGCAAGGTATTCTTTAAGATGTATATTCTTTGAAAGGTGCTGTCAGGACAAGCATAAAATAGTGCGTTGTAAGTGGCTGCAGAACATTACCACCTCTCCACCTGATGTTAAAGCGATGTTGCTTCAAGTGGTATGTTGAGCTGTACTAGTACATGTGTCTAGATTTTAAGTTAACTGATCTGAAAAATTATTAGTTCCCAGTTATGCCAGGCTAAAATCTCATAAAAATCTAAATTCCTTAAATTGTTCATTGCTGTTTGTTCAAGAGTGACAAGAAAGTTACATACATTATATACAATTTGTAAAAGGTATTTTTCAGTAACATATTTCTTTTTTGTTTGGTCACACACAAATCAGTTCCTGTTTCTTTTTTTAGTTATTATCTGGCAAGAAATTGGTTAAAAGTTAATTGATGTAAAGCTCTACTGAGAATTATTTCTTTATATAGTTATTTTTTTTAAATGAAAATTGCTTTATATACAAAAAACATAAAATGGAAGTGTTACAATCTTTTTTGTTAAACATAGACTGAAGCTTTACGACCAAAACTCTCAAAATTGCA
The DNA here is from genome assembly GCA_000149265.1 of Ciona savignyi. Taxonomy (NCBI): domain Eukaryota; kingdom Metazoa; phylum Chordata; class Ascidiacea; order Phlebobranchia; family Cionidae; genus Ciona; species Ciona savignyi. Next base: position 742,089 of record CH003244.1, on the reverse strand, counting down.
AGTTTTTGAGTAAATCATTAATCCCGTAGAGCAGTGGTTCTTAACCGGGGGGGGGGCATGCCTCCCCAGGGGGGCGTACAGAAATTTTTAGGGGGGTGCAAGCCCTTATTTCTACCCAAGCACTTCGTGTTCGGATTAACTTATCTTTGTGAATCCACATTTTCTACACTAGTTGCCATCAAAACCAAGTATAGAAACAAGCTGAAAGTTGAAGGAGACTTGCGGTGTGCACTCTCTGGGATTAAACCACGTATAAAAGAGCTAGTTGCCAAAAAAACAATGTCAAGTATCTTACTGATTGGTGATTCTTAATAAAAATGTAATTGAAATTGTATTTTTGTATTTAAAGTTGGGGGCGTAAATTGACATTTATCGCGCAAGGGAGGCGCGGTACCGAAAAGGTTAAGAACCACTGCTGTAGAGTAACATATTATAAAAGAAAAACAAATTTTTCATAAATTTCATATTGTTTTTGCAGTAGAGAGACGATTAATAATCTTGGCAATTTTGATTTAAAAGGTAAAAAACTGCCGAAATGGTTGGGAGTCTGTGGTCAGTGGAATTATGGATCTTGGGTTCAACCTCATGTCTTTTTACGGCCCTAAACCTGGTAAGTAACTGAGTACAGCCCAGTTATCTGTTAAATAGCTGATGTTTTTAACACTGGGGTTAAAAATGAGTTTACTACTTTATATCTTTATTTTTTAGTCGATTTATACAACTTGTAGGTGCATTCGGAAGGTGCATGGAAAGGGAAATTGCGAAAACGACAACACCAGGCCAGGAGTGTTGCGACATTGGGTTAGCCATCCTTGCTGCCACCTTCAAGATGCACAGCATTGCTAGAAAGGATGTCATACAGAGGATTATCAGTGAGATACAGACGAGCAATAATGCACCAGCTTATCATTTCATCCGTATGGAAATTTAAATTTTTTATACTTGGACAGAGATTTAAATGTTTTCTACTTTCAGGCTTGCTTAAATCGATCATAAAGACTTATCCCTATGCATTGGTGCAATCTGTTGGGCAGGTGAGTGGTTTAATGATATGTTTATGTTAAGTGTCAGGTCCTTGGTTGCACTCAGGGACCAGGAAATGTAGAAAACACAAGAGATAGCCATAAAAACGGCTCATCGCCTGAGATTTCTACATCACTGCAAGGGGTCTGCATGTCCGCTCTAAAAGACTTTTATACTTAATGTTTAGTACTAGCAAAAACACAAGGCCAAGTTGTAATGGTACTTTTTAAAAAATACAAGTAATTGTATTTTAACACCATCGACACTGAACACCACAATGCACCTAATGACCAGTCGTGTCAAGTTGTCTTTAAATCAAAGTAGTAGATGTTTGTAACTGAAAGATTAATGTAAAAACTCAACTGTGAGCATAAGCATACCCATTGTATATTGTAACAAGGTCCCAAGCTTATTACCAAGATTGACACAATAAATAAAATGTCACCTTTCCCACAACTAATATCAATCAATCTTGTTTCTTAAGGATTTTTTCCAATAGATAAAAGCAATGTTGGAAGAAATGTACATGATGCATCCATACAATGTGCAGAAGTTACTCCCATCGCTCATGCCACTGGTTCGTACAAGCGGAACTCTGAGAGACTCTCTCATCTTGGTTCTGCGGAAACTATTATCTTCAAGGTGGCAATTACATATTTTTGTGATTTTATTTGCAAAATCTCTGAGCATATTTTTACTGCTCCTATATGATTTAAAGTCTCTGACTATGTTCTGACCATTTCTGCATATGGGGAGAACAGGACAAAAATCACTGCAATCAATTTGAATAGCACTCGTAGTTCCTACAGTATTGCATATTTTGGTGAGGTTATTACTGGCCAGATTAAGGTATTTGGTTCAGATTTTTAAATTCTACTAAGATTAAACAATGTCCGTTAAGTGTCTTGCTGTGTGCCTTAGCTTACAGAATACTATCGCGCAGTTGGCTTGTGTCCAACGCACCATCCCTATTTCGCGTGTCGCCTATATTAGAATAAACTTCTGCCAGGGTTTTGACTTGGTAAAAAAAACCTCACCAACCAGGTTTTGCGATTATGCAGGATTGAGGTCGTGCAATAGATTTTTAGTAATGGCAGAGCAGAAGGTTTTTTGTTTGTCGGTGACAACTAAGAAAGTCAATGATCCGATGAAAAGAAGTCCTTAGGCATTGAATGATTCCCTTTTAATCAATTAATGTGATTAAAAATAATTCAGAAATTGATCAAAGACACGTTGATGATACTTTTTAGAGAGGTAAACTGCCGCATATCAGCTGTGAGTGGCTTTCTACTCATCGTACAAAACTTCCCACTATCAGAGGTCACATCTCTTAGTCAGATATCCAGTCAATCAACTCAATCCATTTTCTCAACTGCCAGCTCGGTGAGTTTATTCTTCATATAATTTTATTATTAATTTCTGTGTGTTTCAATTGTGTAATTGAGTCATACTACTTTTGCATATTTTGCTCTCATCTGGTGCCAGCATTACAGTTTTGCATTAAAATTTACTAAAATGATTTGTTTCAAACAGGTTTAAAGAATCTTTGGTTTTAAATCAAAGCATTTTTTATTTTGCTTGTTTAATACTTTCTTTAAACTTGGATGTTTGGGGTCATAGCTTTTAAAGATGAGTTGACTGGCCTTGATCTGTTATGGCGGTATTAATTCAAATGTCATAGAATGGAATTACACATGCATAAATTATTTTATCCTTGTCTTTGGCTATACACACATTCATTATACACTTGTTTACTAATCAAAATTATCACTTGAGCAACTTTCCTAACCCCCTTATATTTCTATTTTTCCAGCAAAACCAATCTGAGGTGTTCGGCAGCCAAGGTCGAAAAGTAAACAACGAACTTCTGTGTCTCGAGATCCTTCAAACCCTGTCCCAACGTTGTTTCACGCAGCAAGCTGAAGTCCGACACGAGTTGTACCGCAACCTTGGTGAAGTGATGTCTGCCAACCCTAGACTCACACCCTACATACTGGATTATCTACTTCGACATATACGGTAATTTAAAATCTAGTTTTTACAATTTTAAACAAAATCCAATCGATTAGCTGGGTGGGTTAGTGCATTGCCTTTCATTCAGCCAAATGGTTGTAGGTACGAAACTAGTTGCTAGATTGTCAGTTCTGTCCTTGGACAAGGCACTTAGTAGACATTGTCTGAACCCAGTTAAAAGATGTTTTTTTCCAAATTAAAGGAACGTCTGAATCATACACAACATACTGTAATAGCTCCTCTTGGTTGAACAGCTGTACTGTAAAAATTAATAATGTAGTAATTAATTGATCGAATTAGGGACAAAGTCAAACCCGTATCTGCAGAAACAAATCGACATTTAACACTTTGTATGACCTTTAGTTAATTTTTACATCACGATTTCCACCATGGTACCATGCAGGTCATATTATGAAGAAGTAGAAGATGTGATACCTCCTGTGAAGTTGGAGAAGTGCATGACAACCACAAACGACTCATGTGTCCTTGCTGAACCAATTGCAGCGTTGCTATCCACCATATATATGTGCTTGCATAAGGTGGGCAAAGATTTAGTCCTAATTATTAATCTTTTTATTGAGTCTAACTCAATGTTGTACAGATGGCCGCCATAATTCTCTTTGGGTGAAAGCAATACATAAAATATGCAAAATTTAGCAAAACTGATAGAAATTGGGTTTTTAAGTATTAATGAGAACTATGTGGCGAGTTAGAAACAAAACGCAAAATGCATTTTTTTCTTTACCGGTGTTTTAAACCCTTTATATGCTTGTTGCTAAAATTGTTTCTGTATAGAATTAGGTATATGTATTGGTAGCATTCACCAATCCGCCACACGACCGTAGTTAAATCGTTTTTAGGAACATGCTAATTTGTGTGTTGAAAACCTGCCTTCTGCTGGTTATGTGTATACTTGGGAATGCTATGTGTCATTTGTTACTCCGAAGCTGGAATTCGATAGATTTGAACACGAACAAATATATATATTTTACAAATATAAAACTGTCTGCTTACATTAGGTAAGTTCATATGGGGCAGAATTAAGAAAGTAATATAACTTGAATACAAAAATACAATATTCGCCCATGTGGTATAACACCCACCAGGAATCCCTTTTTATTGAATTCATTGGTAAAAAAACTTTTTATGGGGTTGACTTCTCGGTAATGGATATTTATCGGGGCTGTATTCTGTGTAGACTGCAGCTATTAAACCCAAAACATGTATTTTCAGCTTAAATCAATTTTAAGTGAAGATGAGATTGAAGAAATATTGGACAATGATGTTGTTGAGCAAATCCATGGAATTTTCAAATCTTTGAGCCAACGAATGTGCAAATGTGAACTGGAGGATTTCAATCTGGTGAGATCAAGTTGGTTTCTTCTTTTGTGTAATAATAGCAGTAACGGGATAAAATGATTAATTTTTTGCACACATAAGGAAAACCGTGAAGAGTTATCATGCAGACAATTATAAGATTATCCCGTACCCACTATCGGGTTCCTAGATCTATTGCAGTATATTAAAATGTATGATTGAGATGTTTATTCAATTTTAGCAGAAACCATTTATTCACCGGATTTATTTAAATTTCAGAATATTTACTGCAATAATCCAGTAAACTGGTTAGTCTAGTGGTTAAGTGCGTCGCCTTTCAGCTAAAGGGTTGCAGGTTCGAAAATTGTCGCTAGCTAGTCTGTTGTGTCCTTGACCAAGGCACTTTGTAGATATTGCCTGAACCCAGCGGATTAATGGGTTCTAATAAATTGAACGTGTTAATCATACATAACACACTGCAATAGCTCCGGTTACCCGACGGTGGGACGAAGTGATCTTACGACGCTTGTTTGATAACCACCTTGGTTTTCCCATTTACAGGGATAAACATGAATATCCTATCCTATAGTATCCTAAACCGTAGGTACAGGGTTATCCGACGATTACCTGTTAACGCCCATTACATTTTTACATTCATAGGAATAAACATAAATATCCTATTCTTTGTAATTAAAATAGCATAGATGTGTTCTAAAACTATCGATTAGTGTTCAATCCAATTTGTCATTCAGGAGAGAAATGTTGACTTTTCTTCTAACACGAAAGTGGGACAGAAAAACAATATTACTGCATCACTGGTTCTTTCCATCTACAGCACACTCATCGAATACAACTCAAATGCTAAAGAACTAACGTAAGACCATAAGCATACAAACAAAGTAGATTTTTACCCAAAATTGTTTGCTAAATTAGTTTTGTTATAGCTAATAGTATAAAAAAAATTAAAATATATATTTTTTTTCATGTGTACCAAAATTCTTTAAAAACCGTCAAGTTCACTGCAGTTGTTTTATAAATAAACCCAAATATATATGAACACAAATATAAAAACACAGTTCTTAAAATTAAATACAGTTCGCTTATGTATATATACTTCTGCTTTGGACTGTAGATATGAAAAAGCTGAACTGATGTTGAGTCTGCACGGTTCCATTAAGAGACTAAACGACTTCATGCAAGCTACAAAATCCATGGAGCTTAGTGGGAAGTCATTTGTTGAGAAACAACTTCAATCTATCTCCTTTGTGCAGCTGTCCAATCTCGTGTACAGTGAGTGGTGTTTTTATTGGAGACTTGATAAGATGCCCATATTTATCCTGATGGTTGGGAAAATGCATGGGGAAGAGTGGGGCATTGCATTATATCTAACAATCATCAGATTACGTCTTCATGTCCACAGTTGGGTTACAAAAGAGTGCTACACTTTTTGTAAAACTCATTAAACTGCTCAATTGCCCAAGGATTCGTCTAGTAAAGGCATGGACATAATATAACTGTAAATCTAGTATTAGAAAATTCACTTCAGCAATCTATTTGAAAAGGAGGCTCGATTTAAATATTGTGCTGTAGTGAATTTTCAAACACTGGATTTACAATTTTGAATAATAAAGTTGTAATTGTTTATGTAGTTGTGAATAAAAAAAACAACAATGGACTGGGCAACGAAGCTTAACTTTTGGCATGGAATTTTCAAAAACACTTGTTATTTTTAAGTACATTGCCAAATATAAGATGAGTGGCACATGTTAATTACCCTTCTGCGTTATACTAATGATGTGCTTTCAGCTCACGATGACATACATTAGTACATGGTGCATTTTTCTCAGAACTTTATATTTTTGGTAACGAAAGATTGCGCATAAGCAGGTAGAGTTAAATTCTGAGTCAAGAATATGCTTCGTGTTTGTTTTCCAGCTTTGTTTTTTGATGAAACGATGGGAAGTGAAGATTCAGTAAAGTTGCTGCAAAATAGCGACAACTTCGTGAAACATTTGATGCAGTGCGTGCAAAATTTGCTCCAGTTCGCCAAAGATCGTGGATATTTTCCTGGGATTGGAGGAAAGTGGTTTTTTGTGTGTTTTACATAAGGATGTGCTTATACCTACATGGTAATACTCGTAATAGTAAAAAGTTATTAAAAGACTCGTTAATCAACAATTGATATGCCATTTCAAATTTAAAAAATGGAGGTTGAAAAAAGTAAAAAGAAACATTTGTTGTAGCTCATCTTGGTTAAATGTTTACATGGTGACGCACTGTTGCACATGCATTCCTGGAAAACAAAAGGGCGTTTGATTCTATGCAAATAATATCATACCTCAGACAACACTTAATAACACAATTTATGTTAAATATAAAAATCTGGATTCAAATAGTTTGATGTATTTTAAATTATAAAGTTGTAGTTGTTTTGTATAATTGCGATTAAACAACACTACAACAAAGGACTGAGCAACAAATCTTAGCTTTCAAGCATTGTATTTTCACTTAAAATCTTAATGTTTAACTTTCAATGCAGGTTTGACCAAGAGTGAAATTATGGCCTGCATGGTACGTATTGGAAGGGCGTGTCTACATAAATTTTTGTTGGAGAAAAATGAGCCGTGCCAGTCATCCGTCACCCTGCCCTCATTAGAGTGCTTTCATCTCACCATGGCCTACATCAGTACATGGTACGTTTTTCTTAAAATTTTATATTTTTGCATGGAAAAAGTGTATGCTATAGGCCAGCGTTTCTCAAACTATGGGTCGGAATCTTGGTGGGTCGGAAAGGAATCTTGGTGTGTCGTGAAAAGTTATAGAAAGCTCTGATTAACTATACTGGCTATTTCCTATACAAAAATCAAGGGGGAAATTATCATAATTGTGACATCACACAATCTTGAATCGTGGCGTGATCTTCACCTGTAACAACAACTATATATAAAGTTAAGTGTGTCGCCATAAATTGTGGTAATTAATAGTGGGTCCCAACTCTAAAAAGTTTGAGAACCACTGCTATAGGCTGTAGATCAATAAATCGTGCATCCCACAAAGGGATTTTTTCTGTTTTAGAGTATAGGATAGCATATGATATTCATGTTTATCCCCATGAATGGGAAAACCAAGGGGGTTAACACACAGGCAATTGTCAGATCACCTCGCGCCCACCATTGGGTTACCGGAGCTATTGCAGTGTGTGATTCACACGTTTCTTTCAATGTAGTAGAACCCATTAAGCCACTGGATTCAGGCAATGTTAATCACTTAACCCAGCGGTTCCCAAACTTTTTTGGTTGGCGGCGCCTTTTGAAAACTTATTAAACCTTGCGGCTCCCTCATAAGCCAAAATTTTCAAGCTGCAAGTATTGTATAATGTATATTGTATATCCAGACTAGCACGCATTTGGATAACCATTCAAACTCTTTTAAAACTATTCACCAAAGTGACGAACAGTAAATTAATGCAAAGCAGTTATTTGACAAACCATTATTCTAAAAACAATGCCACGTTAGTTATCAAATAGTGGCAGATAACACCGAACAATGGATTTTTAAAACGAATACTGTATACCGTGCCAGCGTATTGGGTTGCACACCAGGCTCAAACATCTTTAATTAACGTTTTACTGGTGTAACGCACATAGACTGTATTTTTTTGTGAGAAAGACAATAAATGCAGCAACTTCCGCATGCTTATGTGGCGCCCCTGGCAAAGTCTCGAGGCTCCCCAGGGTGCCGCGGCGCCCAGTTTGGGAACCGCTGACTTAACCACTAGACTGACCTGTCGAACAATAAATAAACTTTGGGATTTATAACTACAAACTAGCGGTTCTGTTTACTTTTTTATATACTACAGATAACCTTAAAAGCGGTTATATTTCAAGGCATCCGGACAGCATGGTGCAATTCACATCGGATATAATAAGCAGAGATGAGGAAGCCACTCAACCTGACCAAGACAGCATCACAATGCTACTTCGCAGGTATTGCGTAAAGTATATAAAAGCTTACATAATGATGTTTTTATTTTAACCTTTAATATGGTAATTTTGTAATTCATTGTCGAGATTGTTAGGTGGTTAAGTGAGTCGTTAGCTGGAGTATTGTTTGGTAATACTTGGTAATACTTAACGGACATTAATGCAATCCTTCAAAAACAACATTCACAACTTTAATGATATTTATTACCAAACACTGAAATGCCAAGTTAATAGGGCCAGATGCTGTTCTGTTAGATACTCAGTTTTAAACAACTATCTTCCTAAACATGAGCATTATATGACGTTTTTAATTAATCCCCCATTGTTTTGCCGTATATTACGTTATTCATGTATTCTATTTCTAGAACATACGAATTCTAAATTTAGATTATTCCAAATTTCAGGTTTCAGCGCATTACGATGACGTACTTATCCACCGAGCATGGCTCGCTGTCAGCCGTACACCGGAAACTCGTGTTCGAACTTTCCAACCTCATCACAACGCTTGCTGGTGTGGCAACCACCCTGTCACTGAGCTCGACTGTGCAAACCACGGCCGACTGGTGCCACAGACTCTGCAAGGAGAAGAAATTAGGTAATAAGTGAATAGGATAGGATATACATGTTTTTCCCCGTGAATGGAAACACCAAGGGGGTTAACACACAGGCAATCGTCAGATTACCTGGCGCCCACCGCCGGTTTACCGGAGCTATTGCAGTGTGTTGTGTATGATGGACACGTTCCTTCAATTTGGTAGAACCCATTAATCCGCTGGGTGCAGGCGAGTGGACAACACTAGTGTTGGAAAGAAGAAAAAGGGAAAACTGTGTATTAACAGGGGTGATGGGTTTGGTAGTGGTGGGTAGGTTAAAGTTACTTTACCTCAAAATTGCTCAAATAAATAAAAGGTTGTGTTTTTGTGGTGTTTAAAGGGATGTTCCCTCAATCCAGTAATTTTGAATGAATTCTTTAAAAATTACGATGATACTAAATATTAAATGCACTAATATAGCATTGATCAAGTTTTTGCATCTTATAGTTTTTGCATTAACAGCATAGTTTCGGAAGTATTCTTTTCTAATACACCAGCAACATATTTTATTACATTTACTAGTAGCACCTTTAAGCTATCTGTTTTTTCCTTTCCAAATACAAGCTTTAAATGTAATTTAAGGCCGTTAGGTTAAACGTGGCACCCACAATTTATTATAACATATGTAGATCAACCAATTACTTCGGCAATAAATCCACCATATTTTTTAATATAAATCATGATGTTTGAATTGGTGCATACAGACGATACAAACACGGTGAAACGAATCCTCCAACTGACACTCCAAACTTCTATATTGGTGACCCCCGACGCCGAGCATTTCTTCCAGGATCTTTCCTCGGATCTATACAACGAGCTCGGCGCTATCGACGAAAATGCTGACTCAGAGTCACAGTCGCAAGCGCCGAAAAAGTTTTGTGTCGTCACAGAGGAAAATGCACAAAGTATCATTGTGAGTGGAGTCAATAAGATTGGCTCAATCTGATAAGGCAAGATCCACATACATGTATACCACCACACAACCCTACATGTGGTAGTGGATTCGGCCTAGGACAATTGTCCAAACAAATGTGTCCCAAAATTACCAGTTGCCAGAGCAATTTAAGTATTTCCTGCTTTGTATTCTTTATGCTGCGATTCGTTTGAACTCACTGGATCAAGGCAATCGAAACAGTGGGAAATTAGTTCTGTTTTATCATGTAAATGGATTTTTATTTTTAAATTTATATCACAAATCACACATATAGCAATTTGTCTGGAAATATATAAATTGTTTTATTTTCCCCATGTTTCTGTAAACTCAATTAAAAAATAGCAGTTGTGTGTTTGCTGTTACATAAAGCAATAGTAGTTCACGTGTTGTGATAACTTTTTAAATTAAGCATCAGCTTTTGATAATAAATGTTTCTTTCCCATTCCCAGCCGATTGTTGTCACTTTCCTGGAGTCGGTGGTCCAGGATGCTGATTGGCTGATGCACCACATGAAAGGGGGATTGTTGTGTCACGGGAGCAAGAAGCGTGATATCGTGGATGTGGATGATGAGGATGAATCGATGCAGGAGGGGAGGAGGAAGGCTGAAGGTTGGATGCGATTGGGGGGGATTTATACAATATTTCTGGCCACTTGGATTATTGGCAGAATGAGCCAGGATTCTAAAGGTGGTGGGGTCGAAACCAACCACTAGCTAATCGTTTTTGTTTGTTTGGTGATTTTTTTTCTTTGGATTTTAATGGAATTCAAGAAATTTTGCAAACTGTGTTCAAAATTGTTAAGGAATTCGTTTTTTTAGGTTCCGTATGTGAGAGGATGAACACAGTAGCAGCGGGCTTGTTATACATGGCGCATACATCTGCCTCCACGGCTGCCAACGTGGAACAATTTGTCCGAGCTTTTACCCTCTTCTTCACGTTTCTCAACGGCTTCTCAAAATATGTAAGTGCAACGGACATAGAAATAGCAAAAACCTAGTGCAGATGCCTCCTCTGAACCCGTTTGGTCCTTAACTTTCCACCATGTCCAATATATTTATGCTGATGTATCTGAGATTACCCAATGTCTTGATCCAATGGTCCAAAGTTAACAAACTGATAACAATGCTATATATTGTGCTAATTAGCCATTTAGTAATTTAAGTGCTAACAAAATTTTGAATCACCTTAAAAGAACAGTTTTCAATCCTAGGAATAATTCACACTCCTAACTCGGATGTGGATATACAGTTAATGGCAATTGAAAGTAAGGGATGCATATGTTTAAAAATTATAGTTTACTTCCAAAATTTAAGCATGATAGGGGCATTTTAGCTGACGGCTTTTCGATGCCTATTCATTGATGCTGTGAACGGGAGCCATGGTTTTTGACATTTTCACTTTTTTCATTATGTTTGGCTGTACGCTCAGGGCATTGGGCATATTCCAGCAAGTTTTGAGAAACTTTGCAAATTCATAAGTTCTGAGCTGCTACAAATGGTGTACAGTTTCATCATATATGCTGAGAACGTCCAATCTGAGAGACTCGAGTCAGCGAAGGCAAAGAAAGATGGGAAAAAGAAAGGAAAAGAAAAACTTCCGGACAAACCTACAACGGGATCCATGGTAACAAAAAATAGGATTGAACAGGATTTTCATGTTTATCCCCGTAAATGGGAAAACCAAGGGGGTTAACACACAGGCAATCGTCAGATCACCTCGCGCCCATCGTTGGGTTGTTACACTGTATGCTTTGATAAACGAGCCTGCCGATTAGGTCTTAGGAGTCACGCCCTCTATTGGATAATTTCTTATGGTATTAATTTATTTCTGTGTGTTTTAGTTTTGTTTGTTGTCATAAAAAAGTTTAGCAACAAAACCCAGTTTACCGAACATTAATATTATCCGAAATATTTGTGTGTATTTAACCTGTGTTTTGTAGATCCTTTGATTCTGCTACTTTTATTATTACCATTTAGTGCAGCTGTGAAGTTTGGTTTCCTTCATTAAATCAATGATTAAGAAATGACAACAACTTCACGGCGCAAGAAACGGATACACATTAATAATTTGGATAATATAATTCCCGGATTTAATATACACCCTACACCCCATCCCCAGTCAAATACTACGCAGCTGTATAAGATTGCATTGTGTAGACTTAATCCAATGGATTTTAAGGGAATTGTCCACATTAGGATAGGATAGGATATTCATGTTTATTCCAGTGAATGGGAAAACCAAGGGGGTTGTTAACAAACATGCAATTGTCAGATTACCTCGCGCCCACTGACGGGTTACCGAAGCTATTTCAGTCTGTTGAATATGATAGACACACTCCTTTAATTTGGTAGAACCCATTGATCCACAACCAACTAGCTAGCGACCAGTTTCGCACCTGCAATGTTCGATTGAAAGGTGACGCACTTAACCGCCAGACTAACCGGCCTGTTAAAGCTCAAGAAATAAATGGATAATAAACAAATAATTAAATTATAGACTGTATTTCCGTTACCTGTGTAAAAGCAAGCTGGATGAATAATAGTCTTTAAAATTTAAAATTTTAGGGCAAAAATCTCCGCGAGACAAAGGGCATTGCGAAACTGGTGTTCGCAATTGAACAACAGGAGAACAGCCTCATTCTGCTGGGAAAGCGAGCAAAAGTTGATCTTCTTCGCCACCATCGACTCACCACCACCCGGGACTTCCGGATCAAGAATGACATCATCAGGATCAGCCGAGCAGAAGAGGAGGCGGTGGGATGTTGTTCTCCATTGTATTCGTTTAAAACTTCAGCATACTCAGTCAATCGTATATGAATCAAAGCCATGTTTATTGTTCTCTAAAGTAGACAATCTCTTGACCCCATTAATAATGAACAAAATAATGGATGATTGAATTTGTTTCATACTTTGCTGTGTTTAGTTCATAAATATTATCATCTATTAAGTTTCCACCTATACTGGTCCTGAAACATTTTTTCTTTCGCCAAATTTAATTTATTATTATTTATACTTGTTAAGTCAGTTGGATTTGATTACTCGTCGTTTCTATCTGGGGATAGGTAAACACAGGGGCGTTATAAGATTTCTGATTTATAACACTGACCATCATAAAATTACTCTAGTTCAAGTTGAATTGTCAAAGTTATTACAGTGTTTTTGATTAATCAATTTAAATCCACTGAACAAAAATATCTACTAAGTGCCTTGTTCAAAGATGACTACGGAGGGACTGGTCAGGAAAACAAAATATCCAAGAACTTTCCTGGTCATCTTAAACCCTGCACCATGCAGCCAAACAAGCGGTTACATTGCATATACCTCATAATCAACTGATATTTTGCAGAACAAGGAGCTTGAAAATAATGAAAATGTGGAGCCAAGCAGCAAAAGGCCTTGCTTGCAAACTTCTTTCATATAAATTATCTTATGTAACAAATTCTTTCTAAACTTTTGTTCCGTTTTAGCAATACATTTTAAGATTGGTAGTTTGTTGTGATTTGATACTCGGAGACTTGAAGATTCAACTAAACAGTTGTTATGTGAGAAAGTGTATTATAGTCTTTGCACCAAACAAATTTAGATAACATGGCAAGCGCTATAATTACATTAGTATGGACGGGTCCACGGTAGCCCCAGGACCAGGAGTTTAGGCCATAGAAGAACGATTACTTCAGCACCCTGAGCTATCATGGATCCGGGATATAGTGGTGAAGTCGGCTCGAAGCACTCTTAATTTCATTCATGTGTAATACCGTTTTTATTACAAAACCAATATTTTGTGGGGCATAGTCCATGTTTGACTAACAAGTTAACTCCTAGTGACTATAACTCACCAACCACACTTTTACAATCAATGCCTCGTACCAACAAATTTTTTTTGTACTATGTATAAGCTTCAAAAAGAAATCTAGATTTATTTATTTAAATTGGCTGACTTATAGTGGTAATAACAGAGAACTTGCAAATCTTGCAATGTAGCTGAGAAAATCACAGAAATTTAGGCAGAGCCGGTCAAATTTATTAACGTTGTACAGTACTTGGGGCAAAAACGGGGGCGATCTAAAAACAACATGGGAACAAACAATACGCTGATTGGAGGGTAGATGGGTCTATCCTCACTCGGGTGCTACAAACGGGGCATCATGGCACCCAACAATATTCACTTTGTACTTCAGGAAAATTATATTAGGTATAACTATATAAGATTCGCAACAGAAATAAGGAGAAAAAGGATGCCGTAAAAGAATAGGACAGATTTATAAGATTTCAGGTGTTTGATGGAAATTGGGTTGGATTTGTCATGTCCAAATACATGTGGTAACAAGCAACTGATACTTTGCGAGCGTGAAATTCTATTTTTTCGAGCGCGTATTTCATTAATGTTGAGCTAGGCTCGGGTGATGATAAGCTTCAAATGTGAGGTGGTTACAGGTGGATTGTGGGGTGTCACCGCTGCACGTAGGTGTAGGTTCGGATGGGTGACCTGGGGATAGCAAGGATGTCAGTTCTGATGAAAACAAGCTACTGGGCAGAGATTTTTAAAACTTGAGTGCAATAAAAATTGCGAAATGCTGCATAATAAGTGCATACACTTTTTGGGTAAACATTGTTTACTATGTACTATTATTTTATATTTTTATACTATATTGATTGCCCACTTTACGTACAAAGCTTTGAGGTGATTATTTGTAACTCAGTTTATCACTAAACAGTGACCTCCTTATGCATATACTTCCACAAATGTGTTAACCGCCAGTTACCACTTGCCCGTTGATATAGCTAGACGCTTAAAATGTACCCATTTGTTTGCTTAAGGTCAAAGATTTACTGGGTTGCAAACACAGCAAAGCTTTATATGGAACAAACACTGCAACTGCTGTGATAAATCAACTGCAGCAAGGTGATATTCTATCAACTAAAATAAAGCTCTAATGCTAAAAAAACGTACAAAAAACTCTTCTAAAGTTAAAACATCTCCGGTCCAATAAAAAACTTTCTTTAATCCCGATAATCTTAAATAATCACAATAGAAATGAAAAATAATCACACATTTCAGAAAAGAAAATCGCCATCTCCTACTTGGTCTCAGGTTGCGGGACGTCTAAGAAATCCCAGATCAGTATTGAGTCGTCATGCGAGCTGCTCACGATCTGGAACTCATCGAATTGAAGTCGGAACACTCTTCCAGTGTGCTCCTGTGGGGAGGGGTTCAAATCAGGTAATGGAATTTTCATGATCTTACTAATTAGTCTGGTGGATTGGTGTGTTGCCTTTGAATGAAAGGGTTTACGGGGTTGCTGGCTAGTCGGTTGTTTCCTTGGTTAAGGCACTTAACATACATTGTCGGTACCCAGTAGATTATTGAGTTCTATTAAAATATAGAATAGTTTCGATCATACACAATACACTGCAATAGCTCCAGTAATCCGACGGTGGGCGCGAGGTGATCTGATGATTGCCTATGTGTAACTTAATCCCCTTGTTTTCCCATTCACGATGGATAACCTATATATATATATATATATATATTTTTTAACGGACACAACACTTTTTTGTTTATACCATGTTTATTTACTAACATGTTTAAACTACTGTAGTTTTTCTGTTTCATCCTGCCTTCTTTTTTAATAACTGTGCTATTCTTCTTTAATGTAGGGAAGAAGCAAAAACTAACCCAGTACTGAAGGTTGAAAAATGATTAAAATACCTGCACGCCAAGTTGGGAGTTATAACATTGTGTTAATTTAATACCACTCAAAGCAAGCAACTGTTTCAATACCATTGAATCAAGTCAAGCTACTATATCAAGGTGTTTAAACTTGTCTGGTATAAGTGTAGACCCTTTGGAACATAGTTTGACCATATTTCGTTATTTAAAACTGACATATTAATAGGTATAAATTAGGTAAACAATACTCACCACTAATGTTCTTAAACACAATGTACTAGATAGTGACCTTGGGTCTAGTGCAGCTTGTAAATCCCAAACTTTAATTTTACTGTGAGAAAAATATTGATTTAAGTTAAAAAATCAACTTTTATTGCAAGCTGCAAAAAATTTAAACCATATTAATAAAATTAACAACTTTATATTATGTTACTCCTTAAAAAGCAGAAACATTTGACAAATTTTCTCCAATCAATGTTGACAGAAAAATAATACTAGTGTTTTACGGTAAATACTGATAACGTTTCCAGGAAAGTAAACACTGGTACAGAGTAAAATACACCTAAATCATAGGTAAATATTAATAGTGTTAACGTGTAAATTATACAAAAAACAGTGTTTTTAGTAACTACTGATACAGTGTTCACAGCTAAATACTAATACTGTGTTTATATTATAGGTAAACACTAATGAAGTGTTTCCAGGTAAATACTAAGACAGTGTTTCCAGGTAAATACCAATAAAGTGTTTCCAGGTAAATACTAATACAGTTTTTCCAGGTAAATACTAATACAGTGTTTCCAGGTAAATAATAATACAGTGCTTACAGGAAAATACTGATGAAGTGTTCACAGATAAATACTGATACAGTGTTCACAGACAAATACTGACACAGTGTTCACAGATAAATACTGATACAGTGTTCACAGACAAATACTGACACAGTGTTCACAGATAAATACTGATACAGTGTTCACAGATAAATACTGATACAGTTTTCACAGACAAATACTGACACAGTGTTCACAGATAAATACTGATACAGTGTTCACAGATAAATACTGATACAGTGTTCACAGACAAATACTGACACAGTGTTCACAGATAAATACTGATACAGTGTTCACAGACAAATACTGACACAGTGTTCACAGATAAATACTGATACAGTGATCACAGACAAATACTGACACAGTGTTCACAGACAAATACTGACACAGTGTTCACAGATAAATACTGATACAGTGTTCACAGATAAATACTGATACAGTGTTTCCAGCTAAATACTGATACAGTGTTTCCATGTAAATACTGATACAGTGTTCACAGGTGAATCAGGAAACAAAATTTCCAGTTTATAACTCACCCATCATAGGCACCACTGACAATTCGCTTGTTATCGAATCGAATGCATCTCACCAACTCCTCGTGGCCTTCCAAGATACGAAGGCACGCACCAAACTCAATGTCCCACAACCTGGTGTAAATGCTCAGTGTGAGAAGAATTTTCAACTTTGGTTTGTGTGGGATGCAAAGATATAAACTTGTGTAAGCTAGAAATCAAGGGGTTTCCAAGATGTTAAAATATGTCATGAAATCTTGTTAGTTAAAAAATAAGCAAAGTTTTGAAAGTTTTGTCTTTATGTGTGGTACCATCTCATAAATATCATTCATTAAGAAGAAAGATAGCAATAAAATGAAAATTGCAAGGATTTGAATTAAACATGTCCCTTCCTGGCTATTTTAATATAGGGACATATCACAATTTCTATTATACCCGCAAATAAAACGAACAGCTGCTGTTTGTGTTCTGGCTATTTGATTGGTACTGGTGTAAACAATTAAAAATATTTAGATTAATGAATAATTTAAAGGAACAGCTGCATAGCAGTTGCGTAATTTAAAACAACAACTTCATTAATGCATCTGACATTGCACTAATTACTTTAATAGCGGGGTTGGCGAGTATTAAGGAATTTAAAATTCAAGTTACCGTATTGTGTTGTCTGAGGAGCCACTGACGACCAAACGGTCGCGATACTGCAGGCAGGCAATGCCTCTCTTGTGGCCGTTCAACGTGCGCACAAACTCGCAGGTCAAAGTGTTCCACACCTGTGGAGGTTTGAAGTGCTTGTTAAGTCATTGTGAGCTCCATTTGCTTAAGATTAAATATGGGTTAGAGTAGTGTGAATAGTCATGTGACTCGTATTGAAGCTTATGTGGGATTAGATCGGTGAAAAGTGACTTTTGTTGAAAGAAGCCAAACATTACTTCGGCGAACATTCAAAAATCAGTTTTAGAACGAAACATACATTATCCAAGTTTTTTATTTTAAGTCTTAGCCTTTTATATATATATATATATGCATTAGAATATTTGGTGGCAAATTTTATATTTAGAACTAGTATTTAATTTTATATTTAAACTAATTGTCAGGAAAATAGGATAATCGATTATTTGTCATTACTTGGTCACTGGTATATGTTTCAATACTCAGTTTTGTTGCAGGAGCGCTGCATATGTTATATACATTATTTAATATTACTTTAACATTGGATGATTTGATTTTGATTCACTGTGTTACCGACGCAACATTCGTTTAATGGCTGCCAAGGGACACAACCGCAAGAAATATTAGTCGAATAACGATCAAAGGAATATGTCTGTGATAATCGCAGTGTTTAGCCTTCACAGCACAATACAAACATATAACATACCAGGCTATTAGAATTCAAAAAAATGTGGTTCTTTTAACCTACTCCCATCTCACCTTAATAGTTCTGTCGCCCGATGCACACACAATGTATTTGTCATCGAAATCCACCACATTGACGGCCGCCCTGTGGCCCACCAAGACCCGTCTCATGTTGATTTCCTTCGCAGACACCATGTCCCAAACAGCAATAGAGCGATCCTGTGGTTGGACGTGTTACGTAAATCCAAGCCATGTTTGGCACAGAGACGAACTCCTATTAATTAAACGCCTGTATCTCTGCTCTTGGCATTTGCCTTTTTATTGAAGAAAAGGTTATCGAGCATTTTATGGATATTCTAAACATCTGGAAATCTGCTTAAAAATTTTTTTTTTTATTTAGAACACACCAATTCTTAGTGGAGAAAATGATAAAACAAATTTTATCGGTACATACTTTTAAATAAAATTATAACAAAATATTGCACTCAGTTCAAACAATTGGCATAAGTCTATGGAATTTCATTTCAGAATCAAGATTTAAATCGAATAGGACTTAGAATAATGTTTTAATTTTAGCAGTTCGAAATTAATGGTTTATAGTAGAACAAAATAAGTTTTATTTTTAGAATTTTGAATTTAAAAAAATAACTTTTCAGTTAACGGTAAAAATTATTTTTATTAAAAATGACAACTATTTTGTCAAACATACATAGAATTCTATTTATTTTATATTAAATAAGCTTGAAAAATAATTTAAACCTACTTTTACCCAAATTCATACTTGTTCAAATTCTAAATATATAGTTATTGATCGTAGGCCAGCTGATTCAGACATTCCAACATGCATTACCTTGGAGCAAGTGACCATGAGACCGTTATCGAATCGAAGGTGCAACACTGCTTCACAATGGTGTACAAGAGTGTTGACAAGGTCCCCCGTATTGACATCCCACACCCTGGCATGGAGATCACAGTGTGAATAATGTATGAGCGCTTGTGGTGGGAAATTATGCAGCGAAAAGCATTGGGGACTTTATATTACACAGATTGATAGAGTGCATGTGGCATAAGTTTTGCATTTTCCAGTGCTGGGTAAACTACATATACATTCTAAATATGTAATACACATGTGTAAATGTAAAAGTATTTAGTCTTTTAAATGTGATATTAAACAGAATTATTGGAATAATTCTTTTGTTATGGTCGCTAATTTTTTATTTGTATGATCCGGTGTGTTGTCATTCAAATACAATTAATTGAACTGGCAAAAACATAAAATAATGATCAAGACCAAGCGTTCCCCATTGCTTTTGAAAAAAGCATTATTCAACAACTGTGCCACACTAAGTAAATAGTCCTAGTACCACAAAAATTTAGCATGCAGGTTGCAACGCATTACTGAGTACAGAATGTTATCATAGTCGTAGAAAATAGCATGAAGACTAAAACACTTCATATTAAGGGGTCATACATGAAAATCAACGTTATCATGACTATAATTCATACTTTTTTTTCGAAAATATTGCAGAAAAAAAAAACAGTTCAAGAAATAAATAAATAAACATTTCTTGTTTTTTAATTAGAGTAAGATTAAAAGCCCCATCTGTGTATTAAAGGATCTGCCATCAAAAACAACAGTTATTGTAAATACTAAATATAGTAACCGAAAAGTTCGGCACACATTTAACATTGAATCTGGCGACACTTAACAGAGCAATGGAAGTGAAGAATATCATGGAATCGTGTGGATCCATTAGCCTGGTTCGAATCAAGTCAGTATAATAATGTGCACAACTTTGTACACTGCTGGCAAGCTTAGCATCTCACAACAAAAAGTGCATTACACAAACATAAACACACATACAGCTTTCTCAGCGTACCGGTTTATAGTTTCTTACAAGCATTACATACAAACTCAGTTGACTCCAATTATTAAAATCTAATGCATTATGCTTTAATTGTAATTATAACTTTTAACCAAACTAACATTCAAAAACACAAATAATTGTAATTGCTGTGTTGTTATTCAGTATTTCTTGCACATAATAATACCACAACAAACTAAATATGATTTAACTTGTAGCAAAATCAAACAGAAAATCAAAAACAGATGTTTTAGACTTGATTATTGATTAATGAAATTGTTTCGGGATTTGACAATTAATAAAAAATCCATTAAAAACCTAAGTGCAATGGTATTCCAAAGCACAATGTATGAAGTTGTAAAATAGTTCTAAAAGTGCAGTCTCTTTTATAGAGTTTAAAAACGTGAATTTTTCCATCAAGCTTTTGGTATAATTACTACAGATAAGATAATTAAAATTTGCATTCGAGTTTACTAGAATTTGCCTTCTATGGGTGCTTAGAAGAAAACTTGATTTTTCAAAACAAACCTCAATAGAAATATCCTACCTTACAGTTGAATCTGATGATCCAGTTATAATAACTTTGTCGTCATATTGTAAGCACAATACTGACCCCGTGTGGCCGGTAAGCACCTGGAATTGAATAATTTTATTATTCCGTGATATTTAGATTTGATTTAATATATTTTGATAAATTGTTAACTACATATTCGTATATACTCTACTGCACTGTATTTATATATCTCCAAATTATTGAAGAAACAGAAAATAACATATACCATTTACAAAGAAAAACTATTTTTGGTTAACACGTAATATTTATTGATTTTTAAATCGAGAAAACCAGCTTTGCTTTCAAGGCAAATCATTAATATGCTGTTCTGCACAAATCAATAATATGTTATGGCATAGGTATTTTAACATGTTATGGCAACAATAAGCCATTTAGTTCTTTCTTAGACTGACCAAGAATACCCTTTTAAATAGTACAATTTAAAGTGTTTTTTTTTCAAGTATAACAATTTTTTGATATATTTTACAAATATTTCCATAATATTTAGACTTTATTACAAGGGTTATTACATGCAAAGCCATAAACCATAACGTTGTGTTAAAATATAACACAATATGTCTCTTTAAGCATTATGGCAATCTAATTACGTTTATTAATTAAAATATAGACCACATGTGCAACAACAGACGCAGTCAACCCCTGAAACCGTGGTAAATTATCTGTGCAAAGGTAAAGCCTATGATCAATAATTGATGAATAGACCGCGCCAATTCATAAAACCATGGTTGGTTTGGAACAAAAACACTGCGAGTAAAAATCAATGCTGGAGATGGGAAGAAATGGAGAAAATCGTGGAAAATAGGCCACAAAGGAAACCATGTCAACGTTTATTAATAATTTTCAATTTTAATTGATTGCAAGCTTTGTAGGTATGAGACGTACATAAAATTAAAAAAGTTGAACTTTACAAAGCAAGTGTTATACACCACACATTTAATAAAACCAAACACTCCCAGCTTTATTTAAGAGCAAAGGAGAGCTGGCAAATTTTATTTTTTCAATTTATCGCTGCATATCTACTTTTACAACTGTTGGGTTGTCTGGGTGATGCAAATAAAAGTAAGAATGACGTTACCTTTGTATTTTCGAGGGTTCGTCTGTCCCACAGTTTGATAGTATTGTCGCGAAGACCGGAGACTATTTTATCATCGTCGTATTGAAGGCAGTAGACCCCCTTGCTGTTGTCACTTCGACACATTATCCGCTTCAAATCATGACGACCGCATCGCCAATTTGACTCAATTTTCTAGCAATGACGGAAAATAAAATATAAAAAAATTGAAATGGCAAAATAGACTATAATAGCTAAGACAAGGTGCAGACATGCTCAAAGGCATTTCCTATTTCCTTCAAAACTGTGTGTCACAGTTGCTACATGACACGCAGGAAAAGGAAATAAATCAAATTACGACTTAGACTGCTGGATTGAAACATATATAAGATTTTCACATTAGTTATGTATGCTGCTGTAATATTGCTAACGGACAGCGCACATAATGAGATTTTCAAAACTGTCAACTGGAGGTCAGATAAATTTTAAGTCACTGTAAGTGTCAATTTAGAGACATCTGAAAATATCTTACAAAGAAATATCTTTAATGCTATGATTAAACATTGCATTTGCAAACAAGTCACACAATTGTTAAGAATATCTTATAGAGAATTGCAATATCTAACTAACTATGCAAAATTGTATATTAGATTCTAGGATAAACATATAATAAAAGTTGCTAGAACATTTGTTTTTATGATGATTTTAATGCATAGTACCTAGCTGATGACGTGTATTTTAACACCAAACCTTAATAAGCATCACAATTCTATGCATTGTTGGATTAAAACTAAAAATATACCTCAATATCAGCGATTATAGAAGGGTAGAGACTGCGGAAGAATGAGTCGGGAACAGGATCTTCTTGCTTGCCTTTAAATAAATGGTCGCTCCTGGTAATAACAATGGGATTATTGAAAACAGCAATGCCTTCTTATTAATGTCAAGAAGAAACATTATCAACTGGCTAATGGACTTACATACAAAGCGTTTACTAACACTGCCTCTTAAATTAGTAAATACAATAATGTGATGCATGTGTTTTAATGAAAAGCTGTTTTGTAGATTTAAAAGGTGCAAAGATAATTGTAAAGATAGATTTTAGTGATACTCATGTTAAACAGTGTACTTTTTTTTCACAAAATCGTCAGATACCACAAGTTTACTTTAAAACCATCAAAGCTCAGTAGACAGTCGGTAGGATAATAAGGACAGATCACATTTTTTTAAAGTTAAAACAAAACAACAATATATCAACAAGAACTCTACCTAGGTTGGTTCTGACATAGTGCGATGATTTTATTAATGCTTACATTTTAGCACGTACCGATAACCGAATATATACCACTTGAATAAACCAACAACTGATGGAGTTTGTTTTGTGAAATGTCATAAGATATTGCCTTGTGCAAGTAATGGGAGCAAGTAACTCACCATCCCATTCTCTCTGAGAGTCCCTTCCACATAGAGTGGGTGCTGACCATGCGTTCGATCAATCGCTTCCACAGATGTCCGTCCTGCACCACTCGGTACCATTCCCTGCACACCAGTTCGGCAGCACCCAGTGATTTCGCGTCGAGATATGTGAGAATGTTTTCGGCAACGTGAGACAGTCCCCGGGCTGGGAAGGAGGGAATTAGAAATGTCATCTTGGAAAAAGTATGTTTGTACACTAACGAGGAACTTACAGTAACCATAAGTAACTGTATCAATGTATTGTCATGGGTTGTGCATTTTAGTAAAAACTACTAAAGCTGCACATAACTATCTTTTTGATAAAAACTAATAAAAAATAAAAAACAGTGTTTTCCCAAATTTTTCTGTCAATTCAAAATAAGATGTACCAAAACCTCAAAAAAATCATGAATTCTTCATTTGGATATATTGCTTTGTATTCAAGAGTGACATGAAAAGGAAAATAATTAATTGAGATACAGAGACTGCATTAGCTTTTCAGTGTCACCGATTACCTTTGTTTGCTATGCACACAAATCGGTTAACCGTTTAAACAGTTTCAGTCACAAAACTGACAAAAAATTAACAAGTTAACCATGCACCAATATGCTAGAATTAAAAGTTCACCCAACATAAATAAACAGTTAATATAATCAAAACCAAATCGAAGTTCACATTTTACAGTTTAATCAATGATTACTTTTTGAATGAGGGAGCATTATTGATTCGATTTAATGACCTTCCTTTTATATTTTATTTAATTAAGTTCAGTTAAATGGATTAAGTTTCATTGGCACAACGGGGCAGTCGTAATGAATACATACTCAGTACTAACGCCAAGTGATTTTCATTTTTTACCATATGTCAATAGATGTAAAAGAGTTTAAAAGATATCAATATAACTTGAAACAAAATTAATTATATTACTTAAAAGCAAGTGTAAACAAATTTTATTATGTTAAAAACTATGCAAGAACATTTGTGTGTGGTTTACTAATACAAGTCATGCTGTAACAGTGACAGTTGTATTTAAACCACACATTCGAATCAGACATTCATGGTTTATCTAAAATAGATGCATTCTCACATCAGTAAAATATTTCAAGTTTCTGAACTCACCTTAACAGTTCAACTCCAAAGGCCACAACAACTGACTAAAATTCAAGTGAAATAAAACACTAATGCTATTGTAGAAAATTTTCAAATTATGATGATCATCAACTGTATATCATTAACAACAAATCAAGATCAATAATAATTTCATACAATATAATGACATACAAATTAAAATTGTTTTTTAATTTTTAAAATGTTTAACCTTTATAGATATTACCAACATATTTTACACATTTCAAGTACATCTTGTAAATGTCTAAACCTCTTTAGGCGTGAATAGCCATGTGAGTTTAGTTGTGTACATGCTCTGTTATACCACTCCTTATTAATAAAGATACATTTACACACTTCGGCACACATGGTTGGTACACAGACTTTAAATATCCTGACGTCGCAAGGTTAAAATAAGAGCTTTCAATTTTAGCACACTGCTTTATCTATAGCAAACACTACAAAATCTTTTACAAGGAATAAAGTCAATAGGGTGGA
>CH003244.1:702535-716481 GCA_000149265.1 Ciona savignyi | reverse complement strand
TATTTTTCGATTTATTATTTACAAGCATGAGATGTATCATAATCAGGGTTAGGCGTAAAAATACATCAGTCACTAACCAATTGACCATCGATCTAAAGCTATTTGTCTGATTTCATAAAACAAAAATTTTTACCCATGAACTATAAAAGCTATTTAACTGCCGCTATTAGGCACGTGCTGACACACAAATAGCGGATGTTTCAACTTAATAAGATAACTCCTTTCTTAAAGATGCAGCGAGAAACATGGCAAAAGATGGGCCCACCCACGATTATTTGCTACAAACTCCCCACCAACAGATAGATGGTCGTTGCTTAATTCAGACTGCAATAATGACTAAGTACCAATATCAACTAACTAATAGCTCGAAAATACAGAATGTTTTATGTAGGTATATTTTTACTGTTGTTACATTTCAACTATTTTTGAGGTATAACAATCGCTACTGTGTTTTTCAAGCAATTTACAGTTTAATCTGAACAATAATCATTACCATATTATTCCAATACATCATTTCCATACCTGTTCTTGTTCAGACCAGGTGTCAAAATGTTTTGTGCAAGCATCCCTTTCATTTTTGTAACTTTCACTTAGGCTAAGCTGCTGGCTAAGTTTCCGCATTTTCGGGGATAAAACCGTTTGCGATAAGTTGTAGTCATCGATGCCAAAATGTTTTTGGTTGTCGGGGGTTCGAACCCCGTCATATCGGTCCTGGAGGGTCTGAATGTTGGGGGAAGAGGGGAGGATAGACAGGGTGACAGACTGATGCTGCATGGGGTTCGACACTTCGCTCTGAGTAGGGGGATTGGGGTGATCGATTCCAATTGACACAGGAACACCCTGGAATTCAAGGGTAGTTAAATAATGACAAAAACTTTAAACAGTTTTTTGTATGCAAAGTGGATATTAGCTTAATTTATAATTTTTTATAATACTCAAACAAATCAAAAAAATTAAGTGCATCACTGTTACTAAAAGTTAAGAGGATAAATTATTAAAATTGCCCTTTAAATGCTATGATCTATATTCAACAAACTTCAAATAATTAATGCCTTAACATAGAAGTATTTCTATTGTTGATATTAACTAGTACTTGGACAGGAAATAATAATATGCTTCATGACATCATACATATTATTATTGTTATTAGGAGACCACATACAACCACTATTTCTGTGATTGTTATGTTTACAAGACAATTTAAATAAATACCTAGGATATAAAAAATAATATACCATGGCATTATTTTTTAAAGTCACTTAAATACAATGTAAACCTGTAATTGGGCAATGTAAAGGCATAATTCCACTGAATTCTATTTTTAAATATCATTATACATCTAGAGCCTATTGTAATGGTGCTAAAAATGTCAATTATTTATTATAATTTACGCCAAATTTGACTTAAAAATGACAAAACAAATACAGGTAAGCAGTTCCAAATATGAAAGTAGCGGAAAGCACATTTAGTCCTTAGAAAACACAACAAATGATTAAAAATAACCAAAGATGGGTATCACCTGCATCATAACTGCCGCAGGAAGATTATCATCCATCTCTTCGTCGTTTGAGGAATCGTCGTTGTTTGCTATTTCCATGTGGTGTGGGGAATCCTACAGATGGTTGAGCGAATTGTGTTAATTGTAGAGAGCTTTAAACAGTTGAAATAAACGATTAAGGAAGTAATTTGACTTAATGTTAATTTAGCGATGATATGTAATGTATTGTTTATAACCCACTGCATAATGAGCAGGGCAAGGGAGAAAAATGAACCAACAAGTTTGTTTGCCTTTAAAAGTGCTTAAATCTATAAATTGATTTTACCCACACTACAATATAGAAATAACCCAAACCTTATATTTTATCCTACAGCCTTACACGTTACCTGGGTATATAAGTCTTATATTTTTTTTAGGATAAAGGCTAAACAAGACAATCAGATTCTATACCATTCTTGGTTGTGGTGCTACTTCTTCATCCCCTTCAAAGATGCAGTCATCAGTGTCACTGTCCATTGTACGAGGCTGTGTTAAAATTCTATTCTTTGCTACCACCAGCTTTGCGAAAATTCATTAATCAAAAAGACAAATAAAAAGACCACACCTATTACTTTATATCAATGTCTAAAACAAAATAGTAAAGATGCAGGTTTGTGTTCAAAATGCAGAAGTACTGTGTAAACCTAGCAAGTCTATGCAAATAAGTTTCAAAGAATAGGAAAACAACAACTTACAGGCTTGATATAACATGCCTATAAGTTAATCACTTTTGACATAATACAGTGTTTAGCAATAAATAAAATTTAAACATATGTTTAGGAAAGGCTCTAATGCACTGGCAATCCATTTTCACATGTGGGTATAACAAACATGATGCCCTAATATGGTAAAACTTTGGTTACCAAAGGTTTCAAAACGGAATTTTGTTTTCCTTTTTAAAACTTCAGTTTTAAAGCTTGTGAAAACTTTTTAGTTTTTAAACTTTAGTAAACAGAGTTGTGACCATATTTGGGTATTACGTTTGGTTACCCAAATGTAAAAATAAAACTTACACCACATTTCGACATTGCAACAACGTTTTGTGAATTTCTTTAACCGGAAAACGGTATAATAAAAAACATTGAATTAATTGCAATACAATATGTTTTAATTTCAGTGGGCTGGCCAGAATAAGTTATACAGACATTTAATTTGCCAGAAGCTTTTGCAGTGTATTTGTATATAAGTTCAGGATTGCATTATCTATATTTGTTTAAAATTTATACCAGTGCTCTGCAACCTTTTTTTAAACAAGGCACATTTAGAAACTTACTAAATGTGATGGTACATTGCAGTCAAAATTGTAAAAAGCCATATATTTGTTATTATACTAAAAAAGAAAAGCTATATATTTGATATAAAACTAATTTTTTTATTTGGTAAAAACTGTGTTTAAAAAATATATTTTATTATCTCGTGGCACCCCTAGCATGGTCTTGCGGGTACCTCTAAATACTACAGGACCGCTTGGATCGCTTGGATCACTTAGATTGCTATGGAAAGTAATTCTAACCCTGTCCCAAACACTAATCTCAACCCCAACCCTAACATTATTATCAAGGCTTTTGTAATTACGAAGTATAATAAGCGATACAAGCGATCCAAAGCGATGTACCGTTGTCTTGCGGCTTAGTATTGTGGCACGGCACACTGATTGCGAAGCACTGGTCTATACAACAATATTGTATTGGATTTGACATATTAAATGCATCACATATAAACGAGTATTAAATGCATTATATATAAACCAAAATGTTCCCATACAAACATAAACCTAATTTCTAATCGCTAATCCCCTAACTCTAACCTCTGGTTCTGATCTCTAAACCCTCGACCCCTTATCCCTATATCCATCATCTTCTAACCCTCTTAACTTAACCACCTTAGAACCAAATAATCTCACGCAATTTTATTTCCATTGTTTTAACTCTGCAGGTTTAATTCTCATTTAGCTAAATTTTGTACAGGTATAATGTTACGGTCACCAATGTCAATCGGTATATACCCCCATTTGGTCTCGAAAATGTTATGCAGACGCCAGCGTAAACAACAGTTACTGAAGTTTTATTAAATGTTAAGTGGTTGAACATTACTTGCGTAACCATAAATATTCTTTCTTCATCAATTTTTGTTCAAAAGTTTAAAATTGAAGCCTCAGAAAATATTTTAAGCAACAGAATTGTGAAAAGGGACATTTGGTAACCAATGGTTAGCTATGTTTAGCTAGCTGATTAAGTTTTAAAACTGCACTTTAAAACTGATATACAGAGAAATAATATATTTCTAATTTTAAAACCATTAAATAACAAAACTAAAAATGTAGTAAACTGGGTGACTTAACAATATTTTATAAATGTTTGATAGGCTACTTAAAACTTCCAAGAAATGGAAGTAATCTAAACCTTATATTTTATCCTACAGCCTTACACGTTACCTGGATATTTAAGGCTTATATTTTACAAAAAAAATAGGTAATAAATTGTACCTTCCAGTCTGTAACAAAGGAAATCTAAAACTAGAAGAGATGATTCTGCGAAATGGACGGTCGGTCGGCAACACAATAGTCAAAAACCAACCGGTGTTGTGTGTGCCTCTGACTCTTGCGTCGAAATTTGTATTACAATGCATTTACGTGTGTGTGCACGAACGAGGGTGTGTGTAAATTGAACAAACACGCGGCGAAACACCTTCTTTGTTAGGGCGACATCTATCGATCGTAATGTTATTTCTACCGCCGTGACAGAATTGTATTTTAAAAAATAAAAATGTGCTTTCATTGATTACGCATGGCTATATTTCTTTATATATACCATTAAATATTTCTGCAGAGTTTTTAATTCGTTTTTTTATTCATGATTTTTTTTAAAAAATTTAACACTTTAAATAATATAATTCCTTTAGTTCACAGTATATATTTTTACCCGGTGAAATATCGTGCGAGCGATGGGTTTGTTACCAAGACCGATTTTGTATGTAACTATTCTGTATATAAATTGGTCGCACTAATCGCCAAGATGACTGACAGAACTTTGTTATACATTTTCAAATCATAGGCCGATAAAGTCTAAGCAACATTCGTTTGGACAGGATGGAACATAATTTTTTTGTGATTTAGGAAAACTTAGGTAGCGTCATAAGACGGACTATCATCCAGATACCTGGCGCCAACTGTCAGATTTCCATAGCTTTTGTATATATTTTATATGAGTGAGACATTTCTAGTCTTTTAAGTCCTAGGTCTACTGAGTTTAATTAATATTCGCTAAGTGCCCTGACAAGGACGCGATGAAGAAAACCACCAGCTTGTTTCGATGAGCTCCCATTTGATTCAGCTGTGCGGTAGATAATGCATGCACCTGCTTGTGTACATATGCCGAATGTACAGTGGACACACCCTGTAACCGGTCTTTCAAAAATTGAAGTATTCTAATATCAAATAACGCAGAACAATACCTCCTGTAGAGATGTGGTATTCGGATGAATGCCCATTTTACGACAAGAACAATAGGATAGGATATATTCATGTTTATCCCCGTGAAGAAGAACACATGGGAAATCGTCAGATCACCTCTGATTTAGGCGTTTTTTTTAATTTTGTGGAACCCATCAACCCAATTGTGCTAAATTATACAAACGTCTTAAATATACACATTAACACTGCAATAGCTCCAGTAAACGGAGTTTATTTATAAAAACGGTCGCAGTTACGAATCCATTCGAAACTTGCCTGGTAAAAATGGCGGTCTGTTAACTTTCAATTCTGGTCAGAATACACACACGTAGAGTTGATCAAGCAGCTTTATATTGAATGAAAATGATGTCGAATTTTTTAATGACAGGAACACTCCAGAATTGTAGCTTTATAAACCAAATGCGAACAACCATATTAAAGCGTTTAAATGCAGGTTTCGTCATAGTGTTAAACAGAAATTATTACACAATGGCAGCATATTTACAGAGCAATGGTAAAACCGGCGTTCTAAAAGCGTTTTGGGAGTACGTAATAATAAAGTGCGAAATTTACAAAAGCTACAGGGTTGGTGACTTTGGTTAGTTTGATAACTGACATATTGAAACTGAAGATGATGCCATAAAACGGGATTGAAGAAAACTTAAAACTGGATAAAAAGTCAGAACATTGATGGTCTTTGGGGACTAGTTTTGTAGGTGACGGTATTTCACGTTAGTGCAAGAAAAAAAGTTCTACTAAATGACAGTGATCTAATCCACTAGGACAGCTACAGCTATATTGGAGTAAAATGTTGTCTTTGAAACGTTGTGAATTTAACCAAACGTTGAATTAAATATACTTACCCAACCACAAAGAATATTGGTTACTTGTTTAAATGAGTGCACACTGAAACTTAATGATTTAAAACTACATGGGTATCAACAATTTACAAAAGATTTGTTAAAAATACACACAAAGTTTTCATAAAGATTTTTACAAAGAAAATCAATTTTTTTTAACTAAAATCTTTTCGAAAAAAAAACAACAAAACATTTCAAACACACAAATTTCGTCCTCGGACATTCTTAAACAAAAACATAGCACAGTAATTTTAACACTATACACGCAATGGTTAGTATATGAATTGGAGAAGCACCAAGCGTGAAATGCAAACGGGAAGAACGCATAAATTTCTTGCTACGAAAACGACCAGTAACCGCAACAACTTTTGTTTCTTAAAATCAAGACGATAAAAACAACAAAACTTTACTGAAGCAGGTCATTTATGCTGGTAATTACATAGACTGGTGTAGAAATTGAAAGAAGATAGCTTGTTTAAAAAAGCATAGCCAAAAAGGGCTGTTCAATTTATGAAAAAAACTGAAAACATTCATTGCAAAAATGCTGCAACTGGTGCAATGAGTTATGCTTGATAAAATAAACGTTTTTTTCTTGAAAATCGAGTATTTCAACCAGATATGGCAGCGGAACAAGAAACAGTTTTCAACATAAGTAACTTCGACACACTATTGCTTTTTTCTTTCACCTCTCTCTTATTCCTTTTGCTTTTTTTTCTTCAAAAAACTAAGAGAGCTTCTCTTCTTCTTTTTCTCCATTTTCTTCTTGCTTCCAGGGGAATCCGTATTCCTATATATCACGTCTTCGTCGGATCGTACAGCTGACTGGTTGGGTGAAGGGAAATTCCCAGGTAACCCACTCCTGGTAACAAGGGGGTCATCGGGGACAGGTGGGGCAGGAGATGGGGCCAAACTGCTTGAAGGAGATGACACAACCAACTCATTTGGAGTAGATTCTAAAATATTCCAAATTTAGTATTTTTTTGTTTTTTATTTGGAAAAATTAAAACAAATGTTTTCCTTGTAAGAAAATTATATAAAAAAGAACAAAAGTCATCCGGAGGTCTTATGATTAAATATCGACTTTTAGGTTTAAAATAAATCTTAGTGGAATACAATCCACAAATTTCTTAGTAAATATTTCTACCTCTGGACTCTGTCTCCTCGATGACAAGCGCTGCAACCTCCTTGGTTGGGAGGACAACATCCTCCTGTGTCTGCTCCCTCATCGACTCCTCCACATCCATCCTCACCTCAGTGGGAGCATCCTCCACTGGAGCTTGCTCTTCAATCACTTCCTCAACTTGTGGAGGTGAGGCTGTCTCTTCGGGTGGCGAGGTTGTTTCTGGCTCCTCACCTGTGTGAGCAGGGGGTTGGGATAAGCTTGTGTATCCCAGGCCTGACATTGACTTTATTACAATGTTAACCTGTAGTTGGGTTTGACTGGGGTATTGTACATTTATTTAGTGTTAGTAACCGGAATATAGGCACAAGGTAATTAGGTAGTAGTTTTTAAACAGTAACCTTCCAGACCTTATACCAGGTATCATGAGAGAACTGCTGAATCAGCAAAATATGACATAATCGCAACACATTTAGAAATACTCAGGATGCTGGAGAAATTACAGTATGATTTTGTATTATTAGTTAAAACCATTTAGTTAATCACAGAAACATAACGGTTATTTCTGGAAACAATAATAACTTTCAACTAGCCTCAATTTCACATTCTAGGATACTAGAAATTCCAATTGTGTTGAAATATATATCTTAAACTGAATTTGAGTTTTTTTGTTACCAGTCATCTATACATATAAGATATAACTACTAAGTTACCCGTCCTTGTTTTTCATTTTAATGTTGGGCAATTTTTTAAAAGAATCAACTACCATAGTGGCTACATTTTACCTTTTAGAACTTGTTGTTGGTATTTCTTAAGGTCATCCTGGGTCATCTCGTTGAATGGGTTGGGGGGTCCAGCAGGGGCCACTAACACCACCTCCTCCCCCCGTTGTATGATACCCTTGCTTGACGTCACTATTCTCTCGTTGTCACCCTGGGTGGATGTTGGTATTAATTGGAAAAATGAAACAACTGCATTTCTACACAACTATGG
Source organism: Ciona savignyi (assembly GCA_000149265.1). Taxonomy (NCBI): domain Eukaryota; kingdom Metazoa; phylum Chordata; class Ascidiacea; order Phlebobranchia; family Cionidae; genus Ciona; species Ciona savignyi. Next base: position 708,520 of record CH003244.1, on the reverse strand, counting down.
CATTGTCTTATGGGCAGTTAGGTATATTCAAGTCTTATTTAACAGTATTTTACATTCTAACTCAACACGTCAACAGTATTAAATTTTGCAGTAATCAACTTAAAAGGAGTAGATTAATTGAGATGTCACTATACTTCTCTTGCATTTCTTTACTGACACAATGTTATGAATTTTTTACAGAAATATTTGAGAAAAGCAGTAGAAAAGTATTGAAAAATTCGGTATGGTTTTGGATGAGTGTAAATGGGTTGCATTGTTCCATCATACAGTGCATTCTATGTAGAACATTTTGATGAAATTGTAGATAAAAAAAGCCAAGCTTACAAAAGAATTTTCAAATTTAACAGTTAAATATGAAGAAAATATAAATGACTGCTAACAATTTGGTAAAAAATGCAGCATTTAGAACTAGTAAGTTTTAATTGCATTATGTAACAGGTTTGACTGTCATAAAAGATGGTTCGATCAAAACTAGTTACCAGTTAGTTGGAGGTGTCCTTGGGCAAGGTATATTACTAGACTTTGCCGGAAACTAATGACTTAATGAGTTGACATTAATGTTTAAATGTCTTCATCTGCAATACTTTTAGCAACCCCACTGTGGGCACAGGTAATCTGGTGACTGACGTATTTTAACACCCATGAGGATAAACATTATATACTATGTGTAAAGCAAAGTTTAAAGTTGACATATTTTATTACCACACGCTTTTTGGGGTAAAAATAGTTTGAACAACAAAACCATAAAAGTTAGAATTCTTTTTTGAACTTAAATATACATGGGTCAATTGAGCAGGATGAAACAGAAAAGCATCTTATACATATGGCGCAAAAGTATGAATCACACAGCTGAACAATCTGATGGTATTAAAAGGATTCACCAGTTTTAGACCTAGCTATATGGACCTCCCAAAATGTTGATCTGTATACATACATATATTATTATGCAAGATTTTTGAAACAATTGTCTGCCTAATTTTAGCTTGTCCAGTATCTGGTATGCAACAATAAAGAATAGAAAGAGAAACGGAAAGAAATATTGGTTAAGTCAAGATATGCACCAAACCGATCATTTTAAATGAATTATGAATGGATAACGCGCATGTGAAAGACACAAGAAGACCATGAAAAATGGATGATTTAGGAGCCAATGGTCATTACCTCACAATTATCAGATAAAGGATTAATTAGAATACCGGCAACATCATCAAAGGCACAGGAAAGGTAGGAGTCAGTTTTTAACTAGATGGAAAAGAAGTTAATCATGATTGATAAATAAACAGTTGAATTTCCACAAGTGTATGGAGGGTTGTGTTGTTACACCTTCTTTGGCCTTATGCATGGGGGTAATCAAAAACCCTGCACATGGGGTCAATCAAAGACTCTGTATATGGGATTATCATCTACAAATCAATTGAAATATTTAAATATGACCCCCATAGTTGATTGTCATGCTATTACATTGCATGAGTGGTTGGTCATTACTTTTCTGGAGCAGTCATTTAATACCACAAGATGGGAATTGTATTACGAATCCATCCAATAAATTCATTGACGTCTCATCAACTATAATCAATACTTATAATTCTGTAAACAAGCTACCATAATCAATAGATTTAAAAAATGCGATAATCAATACATGTTAGGTGTGTTAGAAAGTATTTTTGAAGTAAGGAATAGAGGATTGTAGTGTTTTGAAACAGAAACCTTCCGGCTCACAAGCCAATTTGTTACCGATTGCACTATTGCACTAATGCGTCAGTCAGTTAATTTAATCACAATTCCCAAAGGTTCGCAACTAGAAGTCAAGTTTCTCCCACAATTCCCTCAGGGTTACCAAGTATAGTAACCAGCCGATAGTAAAGAGCATTACAGTTTAAATCTCACACTTCATAGTGTTAAGTAACTTAAACACTATAATATTGAGTTTATGGGAAAATAATCGAATTTATTGGAAAATAAAAGTTAGACTTTGTGTTATTTCAAAATGAACACCATTGAACATAAAATTGTTGAAAAAATATATCCCTGTATAGGAAACTCATACTACACACATAATGCTGTTGTTTTACATGGTACAACATATTCCGCAAAATCCACCTCAAAACAATTGTGAAACTTACCGCCGCACTCCGGTCTGGAGACACACTATGTAGCAGTTGGGATTGGGGACCTGGTTTGTTTGTTTCTTTTCTGCCTTGCCCTCGAATCTGTAGAGATAAATAAGTTTTAAAAACTCACACAAGAATATGGAGATGGACACTAAGCATTGAATTGGGATTTTTCTTTGGGGAAGAGATAGGGCTGGGAAAAAAGTAGGGTTAGAAGTGCAGAATTACCACCTTAATTTTTAATGCTGTCAACAGCACAATAAACTAAATATGGATTTTTTTAAACATTTAAATATTAAAGCACAAAACAGCCATCAAGTCTTAATTGAAAGGTCTCGATATACATATCATCAGCAATAAATAAATTGCAAACCTCTGCCCAAGTGTTGTTTGTGCTTTATTTACTGATGATGACACAACACATAAGTCACAATGTGATGTGGAAACATTTAAAATGGGTGCTTTCCATACAGCTGCTCTTTGGCTTTTAACAAAGCTAAATATGCATTGAAGTTTTTTGTTGTTATTTAAATTTTTAAAAATAGTTCTTTTTTTGACTGTGTACAATTTAATCATTTAAAGAAATTCGTCATGGTTTATTTTCTTTCTTTTTTTGAGACCTTATTTCATTTTTTTTTACATCTGTTAATTCAAAATAAATAAAAATAAAAATACAGTGGCAGTGTTGAAGTATTTTTGCCATATACCAAGTATTTAATTGCCTTAAACTAACCATATGTTAACACAGCCAGAAGTCAAATCACCAAAATAAGCATTCTTCATTGTAAAAATTAGTATCTGATGGGTTTTCACAATCGATTCATCAAAACACAATTATTTAGGTTCCCATGGCTTGAATGGAAATATATAGGAAGCGTAGGTCAACTCTACAGTTTAGATTACTCACACTTTTCCTGATAGCAAGCACGTGTCTGGGATCGGTATTGGTTGGCACAAACTGGTTAGGATTGCTTATCCTGACCGCCGTGCTTTGAGTTGCATCTTCCTTGCGCTTCCACTAGAAAGTCAATTTAGTCTTAAAATGTGGACAAGACATTGATTTTGTTTTGTCGTGTGGTTTTATGGTGTGAAGTATAACAACCTTCAAACATTTTTTTAACCAAATTTTTTTTTAATTTTAGCTTAGGTCAAGGTAAAAGAGATTTTAAACAAAAACAGTGTCACAACTAATACATAATTTTTGTGGCAACAAGGGTGAAAAAATAAACAAAACTTTTCAAAATTTTAAACACTTTCCTCCCACCTTGGTTTTAGTCCTTGGACTAACATCCCCGTTTTGCGAAGAGGAGGCCGACATATTTTCCTCGGGTTTTTCCACCACCCTCGTGTATTGGTGGGGTGAGTTCACCCACCGTGACCCGTCCCCTGTTTTACGCAGCGAACCACGTGCATCTGAGCATAGAGATCTTGTAATTTAATGTTCGATAATAACAAATTTAAAGTTAGGTGAAGTAAGTATTCAAGAACATAAGGAATAATATATGAAGAATAATATAATTTGGGTATGGTCATGACACCAATTTACCTCTAACAGTATCAGCATAACCTCAATTTTTTATATATTTTTAAAACTAAAAGTATATAAAAAAATTTAAGGCAGACTTACCTTCTCCTAAAGCATCAATGGCAGCAAAAAAAAGAAAAAATTAAAATAAACTTTACAAACATCATGAGAAAAAAATATTTAAAATCGTTTTTAGAAAGAATTTGTATTTCGTATATAGTTCAGAAAGTTGGAAAGACACAGGATTGCTGTAGTAATAAAACCATAATGAGCAGCTTAAAAAAGGGCTTTTACCAATATTACAGAATATTATTTTTTTACCAATATTACAGAATAATATTATTTGAGTGTAATGTGCGTTTTCCAAGGGTGAGATAAATATAGTCCGACAAAATACGGTAAGCAATCCCTACAGAGTGTTGTTGTAGACAATTTCCATAATATGAAATAGACAATTGCATTACACACTATGGCACGTACAAGGCATTCCAATAGACATCCAAGTTACCTTCAATGTCCTCTGGGAGTATGTTTTGATGGTCGTATTGCACATGTTGTTTTTGATGGTAGATAACAGGCCTACGATACTGGTAGCCTGACCGATAACCCTGTCATAATAAATGTCTCATTAAAACCTAAACTTAAGGAAAATTTCTGATAACAAACATACACTAATTTAAAATTCCACGTCAACTGGTGCTATTTGCAAAAATATAATAACTGATTATTCAATCTTACGAATCTCCAAAATTCTTCTTACAAAATAATGAATGGTAAAATAAAATATGTTTATTTTTAAACATAAAACCTCAAAACATTACTTTTTATTTTAGGATTGACTACTTCATAATAGGAATATATTATTAATTAGTCTTATTGTACATTTAAAAACTCTAATACATGCTTATAATGAAATACCATTCTCATATATTTAAACTTCAAAATTAATTATTTTATACTAGGTGCCTATCACAGTTATATACTAGGGATAAAAAATCGAAACCTGGTAAAATTGATTTGAATCGACTAAGAAAAACATGAATCTGCCTACTAATTTTTATATATTATGCACGTCTGCGTGTAATCAGTATCATGAGACCGTGTCTGATCAATTTTTTCCGGTATATGGAAGATTTTGCATTGCAACATGGCTGGCTTGTGACACCATACAATCAATGTTATCACAGCGCAAACTCTTAAGGGTTTCGCCTTTGTATAGTTTGTTTTTATAAACTTGGCGATCGAAATCAGAATTCAAATTGAGGAAACTGAATGAATCGATACTTGCAACACGCAAGTACTAATAATTGGCACCCTACAGCTTAACACGTAAAATTCTCACAACTTACCATGTCATCCAGCATACGCACTAGTCCTTCAAACATCATATCACATGGAAGCCACTCCATACCAGTGTCCACTCCCGTGCTGATATCCTTCTTGGCCACATCGAAAGTTCGACTTTTCAGCAACGAGCGATCCAGTTGGATCAACTTTTCAGGCCGAACACAAGACATTGCTTTGACCTGGCGTGGATTCAAATATCTATTTTGAATGCTTAATATTTGAAAACTGCATAGCATTTGCATTTTTTACTGCTTACAACGATAATTTCATAAAAAAAAAACAATGTGATAAAAGGCAGAATATAATCTCAAAAAAAGAAATGAACAAAAAATATATTTTTTAATTAAAATAGCCGATAGAATTTATTCTCAAATATATATTTTTGAAAATATATTTTTGGGTTGAAATAGCCGATAGAATTCTCCACATAAATGTCACCTGTGTATTGCATGCCAGAACAGTGTGATATAACAAGAAGAAAGCTTCCTCCACGGTTTCCCCACAAGCCACTAGTCCATGGTTGCGTAGAAACATCACCTATAGATAGATATATATTGTTACAAGAAATCTCACATATGGATATATATATATTGTTACAAGAAACATCACCTATGGATATATATATATTGTTACAAGAAATCTCACATATGGATATATATATATTGTTACAAGAAACATCACCTACAGATATTTATACTGTCACAAGAAACATCACATATGAATATATATACTATTCAAATATAAACAACAACCTTAGACTAATTTATTTGAACATTACATTATGCACTAGCTATTAAAAGGTGTGAATTACTTTACTGTTCAATTTTACACTTGATAATGCAAAACAAAATAATTGGAAAGCTAGGTGTGTGTTTGAATAAAATTTAAAAAAATCACTGCCAAGCTACATCATCATAAAAATGTGTTCTGTATTTGTGCATTATTACGCCTAATTGTATAGCTAAAAGCAAATGTTTAAATATGAACACAGTATACTAGAAA
>CH003244.1:678431-702435 GCA_000149265.1 Ciona savignyi | reverse complement strand
ATACATTAAGTAATTAAATGATCAAACCAGGCTAGATTTAGATGGGCTGTAAAATTTCAGGTAGTTAATCAATATGAGAAACCTTTAAAATGCCTTCTAATCGTGCAGCTGCACTCATAGTCATAAATAGAAGCTACTTACAGGGATATCATTATAACCATTGACATTAAATGCTAATGTCTGCTATTGAGTTTAAAAGACATTTCTATTGTCTTCATTAATTATATATGGCACTAATGCATTTGGATAAATAATTACAATGCACCCGATTAAATAATATAGTAAATTGAATTTGCCTTAAGAAATTCAAAGAGTGACGATACGAGACTAGGTAAAGAAATTACGTAATGTTGAAACGGTAGAGTAAACATTGGAAAAGCGATGAACTGTGAATATTATTACCTTGTTGTTGGGCCCGAGATGCTTCTGGATGGCTTTCTTCTCCTTGTTATCAACAAGAATTCCATGGTAGTTGTGATAAGATACCTCGCCGACTATAAGCGCTTCCTGAGATAATGGCAGCAAGCCGCAGTCCATCATAGAAACCTGATCAATAGTTTTTACACAAAGTGTTAAGCAACTTGTAAATGATTACTGGTGCTAAAATTTATAGACTTTGATTTTGAATTTATTTATACCCGTTATAATGGGTTTTCAAGTAAATTTATGATTTTTTTATGATGATTTTTTGTGTTATAGAACTAAAGAATATAAATATAATTTTACAATATTTTAAATAGTTTAATATACTTGACATGTGAGTATAGCTGTACAACACAAATAACGTTATAGTGCAGTCAGATTATTCAAACATAATGTCTAGTGTTGATTTACAACATGGTTAGATTAAATTACTTTTTGGATCAAGTAGGCCAGTGGGAAAACAGTGCAGCATAATATTCCTGCACACAATCATGTTTATGGAGTGGACAATGGCATTGTCCCGAAACAATGAGATGAGAAGTTGAAATGGGTCCGCTTACCGCCACTATGTCACTGGTGTGGACATGGATGACACAGTGCAGGTCTGGACGTGCAGCGTGGATTGCTGAGTGGAGGGTGTAGCCTGCTAGGTTGAACCCGAGCATTGTTAAGCCCTGATCCAAAACGTCTCCTTGCATGTTAACCTGCAAAGTGGCTAATTGAGATCTGTTTGTATTGTGAAGTGCATGGCCATCAACATGATGCATAACGAAATCCACGCCAACAATTTCAAGCTTGTTTTTGACATTTACTAAGTCGAAATGGGTTTTAACCTTGTTTTTTGACATTTACCAAGTCGATATGGTTTGTAGCTTTGTTTTTCGACATTTACTACCGAGTTGAAATGGTTTGTAACTTAATCTTAAACAGCTGTGCAACAGTACTATGCACAGTAACACTATCTAGTTTAACTTGATAAAACTTAAGTACAAAGCAATAATTGTAATATAACTTTTTAATTGTACAAAGTAATAAAAAAACATAATGTTATAGGTTTAATAAATTCATATAGAAAGATGTGCTGACATGAAACACAGTAGAGTAGGAATCATTGTGCAAACGGTATAATGTGTACCCTAAGTACACAGAACAAGCCTTTATCATGGCAGGTGATGGTCTGTACTTAATAGAGCTAGGCAGGCAATGCACTGAAGGGTTCCAGTCTGTCTGGGTTTATCACGTTATTGTTTGGAACTCTTGCGCTAAAATCCTTCACGAGTTTGCAAAGCAGTTCGCGCGGAATGAACAAAACAGGTCACACGCAAATACACCTGAATAGGTTTACGCGCGGGGCACACGTTGTGCCGATTAAGTCACAATAAGAGTTTGTGCTTGTTATACAGACTACTGAGTAAAATCTGAAAGGCTTTTATGTTATGTGATGCTTGTCACCGATCTACAAAGACTGAAAATGTCAGCATTCATTCTGATGTAATGAATTTGAAATGTTACAACTCAACCCATCAAACTTAACAAAACAAACAGGATGTTTTGAATGTAAATAAGCTAATCCCAGAAAACCAACAAGTGATAATTTAACGGACTTTCCCTGTGAATTTGTATAATAATTAACTAAGTGTGTGGTCCTAAGTACTCATAGGTTACCAAGCTCAGTTACAACTGAAAATGGACTTCATTCGTGCTATATTGAAATTTTATCCACCATGGTAAAACAGACAATAAGAATTTTTTCAATTATACACATTTTTACTTTTTTTCCCTTATTTTTCTAATTTCGAAATAAAACAAAAACTTACAAGGAAAAAACTAAAAATAAATTTAGAAACTACCAACTTTAAGTTAAACATATTTCAGCTAATGAACCATTGCCCGAACACGCAAATTAGTTTAGTATTATTAGGTAACAATAAATACACATTTACTTCAACTAAATCAACATCTACGGGAGAAAGGCAATGTATTTACCATAATGGCAATATTAATGAAAAGCTTTTTGAGGTTTTAAAACAACTACTGCTGTATTATATATTTTACCATTATTACTATATGGCTATTTCTACATTTTCTTTAATACCGGTATTTAAAGTGCTAAAATGTATTGGTTCCTTTTACAGCACTAACAAACATGACTAACCATGGTACAAACCAACTAAGTTAAGTAAAAAGCCATGTTAGGGTTTTTTAGGGTGTATTAAGTTCAATGGCGCCCAAGGCAACAGGTAAGCCTTAAGACTGACACAGCATATTACAACGTGTGCATAAGTGTGTATGTGATATAGAGTATATTACATTGTTTGTTTTAGAGCACTTGGCGTAGATTACTACTCTATCGCGTTACCGATTTGAATTTTTGAAAATTAACTTTGTGTGCTGTCAAAGCCTGCTTACCTTCATAAGTTTGGAAGCGGAGATTTCATGATACAGAAGCCCAAATGGGTTGATAAGAAAATGCTCCTGTTCTGAGCTGATGCGCAGCTGGAAAACAAACAAGATTTTACGACCTTTTAAACAGCGTTACTGCCATTACATATTGTGTTGCCTGGCACTTGTGAGTTAAAGTTATCAATTTTAATTATGGTAGGGCAATTAAGTTTTTTTTTAAATTGAATTATGTATATATGCAACGGTGTAAACTAAGTTTTAAAAATTGTATTTGCATTGTAGTTTTAGGAAAAACTTGAAGCAGTAACTTATAACAATCAGAAATATATGACATTAAATAGTTAGGTTAAATAAAATTTTGTGTTGAAAAAAAGTGTCTTTGGAAATAAATTATGCTGTTATAAAAAACTCTGCACACCGAATGTATGTCAATAAATAAAACCATATTAAATCCTGAGCACAAATAACAGTGGTGGAATTCCAAAACTCACTGTAATATGGTTGAAGATCGTCTGGGACCATCCAAAAAGGTCAACAAGACGATACGCAGCTGAGAGTTTGCATCGTAATGCTTTCTCACCCTTGTCGTAAAGGGAAGAATCGGCTCCAGTGAGATCATTGATTGGACACACACACCCGATGCCTGAAACGTGATGGGTGTTGGTACAGTGTGGAAATGCAAACATTGGTTAATTATTACGCAAATGTGTTGTGAACAATACCGATTACAAAAATAGAGTTGGTTAAGTTGGAACGACCAAGTTTAATTATCTAAGTTGAAACATATTTGAATGGTGTACTTTGATGCCAGAGTAATATTTTCACTAAAATAAAAAATCTTTTTAACAAATTTGGTTTGTAAAATGTGGGATGACACATGCAGAAATAAAATTACGATTTAAATGGTTCTAATGATGTGAAGGTTAAAATTTATAATAAATAGTATAGTTTACGGCAACATTTATTGCAAGTACCTATTTAAGAGTGGTAGATTACAGTCAACCATAAATGCAACTATAACAATAAATACATAACTTCATGTACGATGCAAAATATTATAAAAGTCAGTTTTTGACAGTCAATGTACAGCAACACTCTAATACACTAGACACCATTTAAGTGCATTAAACTCAGCAGTGCAAGCCAATTAATTGTGCAATTGATTGAAACCAGACTTAATGGCACCATAGCATTTTATTGCTAACATGCTTGCAATAAATTAATACAAAACTATTTTAAATTTCATTTGATTAAAAAGCCATTGTGTTAAGCGCTCAGTTATCCAAGGTGTACATGTTTGCACTTTTGAAAGCATGAAAATTTAATGTAATGCCAGTTATGTGTATTACAATGGCACATACAATATACAAAGCGATACAGTTTACGTACCAGTGGTGACATAGTCTTATGAAATTCAATTCAAAACCTAATTCGCATTTTAAGCAGTCCAATTACATTTTCGCACCACTGAGCAATAATAAATAAATAAAGGCGACACATTTTAGCTTAAAGCAAATACATAAACAATAGAGATTATTGTAAACATGCTTTGCACCGCCACAAGACAATAATGATAAAATTACACGGGAAATTTGATAATTATCTGTTAATTGTTTGTATGGGTGGGGTGCTTGAGGATTAAGTTACCTGTTTTAAGTCCCACAAGTCCGTCTCCTAAACAATAAGCACAAAAACACATAATGTAAAAACACGTGTCAGAAAATTACTAAAGCACACGACTGCCATTCAGTGCGCTGTGAAACTGGAATCAAACTAACACACTAATTGCGTTTGAACCATTGCTTAATACAGACACTACTGAACAGCTTAACTCTCCAAAACCTGCAGGACTATTCTTACGCAAAGTCATTGGAGATTGGTGGACTTTGCAAATAAAATGTTTGCACGAAGCGTTCTATTCGTGCTTGTGCCTTTTTCTATTGGATATTATGGATATAATACCGTTTTAAATCAATACTGAGATACAATCAAAGGTTTTTTCAAACACAGAATCGGAACACACCAAAATACACCTAATCCAGACGGTAGATTAAAGGACTAGGTGTCTTTAGTATTAAAAACATAAAATTCTCTTGCCAAAATTTTCGCACAACTAATATAAGCTACACTTGACATCCAAGTGGGAATGAAAATGTTACTAACAGTGCGTTATTTCACAATATTCAGACTTAAATAAGTCAGATACAAAGCAACTAACCGGCACCATGGCCCATGCGACCAGCTGGAGAGAAAAAGTTTGCAATTTCCTTCGCAATGACATGCCCTCCACCATTGCCGGATCTCAGCAAATCGGTCACAGCACTCTCCAATTCTTCCTTGAAGTACTACAATACAATTGGATTACTTATGCAGAACATGGTCAAAAAGATGATTGGCAAAGTTTTATAATAACAAAAAATGGAATCTTCTGCATTTTTGACAAATGGATTCATATCAAAGCAGGTGGAGAAATAAGTTAAAATTGTTACCCATGATTATCATTCTATAACTTATGAGGAAAGTATTCTATGAATTCACAATGTTTACAGTTTTATCATGTCTTACTTTTCTCTGCATTAATAAAGTTTTAATAAAATACCAGAGAGCTGCCTGTATATGACCGTAAATCTCGAAACTTACAGGGCTGGTCAGGATATTCGAAACCCTTTTCTTTTGCCCAAGAGAACTAACATCGTTTTCAATATTAACAGGTCGTCGTCCAGGGTGCATACCCAATTGCAATGCAGTTTTTTCATCAATATTTCTGTCATTCATCTAAATAAAAATCATTTCAAATGTTTTTGGGGACATATCAGTTCTGTTCTTTACACTATTCTAAATGTAAGACACCATAACGCACATGTACCGGTACCTAGCGATTACAACCGGTGTTAGATCTTAGGTTTACAGACCATCAGCCTCAAGATGGTTGGATTGAGATTTTCTATTAACTCATCAGTTTTGTCTTTCAACAAAAAATGTAGAAATATACAGTAACCAAGTCTTGATCCTATTTATTTAACACATTGTTATAGCTATGGATACTGAATGGGGGAAGGAAATATGACAATTCCTTGAGCCAATGCCTCTGCTTTTTTCCATCACATAATTCAATTTTTCCGGTATGTTATCCTATAATTATTATGGCACCGGTAATTTTATTTTAAATCATATTTTATACCAAACTTTAAAATACACACAAACGAAAACAAGATGGTAACACAAAATACAAATTATTTTTTTAATTAAATCAGCAAATAATCAGGTAATAAATATGGCAGCATTGACACAACAAAAAAACATAACATACCATGTCTGCAGTAGGTTCTGGCTTCATTATCAATCTAAAAACTTTGTTGTTCCATTAGTTTATTTCAGTAGCTTAAAATAAAATATCAGCCTACTAGTTCCACGAATTATGGAAACTGAAATTAATCATTGATACATAATGTTAAAGATACGATATTTAGGAAGACTTTTCTGCCTTGTGTTTCAGATAAAAAAATAAGTTTCTAATACCGTGTACCGTACCCTCACGACTAGAGACTTTGATGTTACCGTATCTAAATAGTACATATAGATACGACGTGTATACATTGTGCAACAAAAATGATGTCTTCAAAACTACATTAAATGGGTTGACTAACTCTAAACATGCGCATCACGCTGAATTTATGGAAAATACTAAACCTCGCTTGGATAAGCTTTTTACACTTAACTTCTTGTAGTTTTAGCTATTTCGGATTTTCGTTCCAATATGTGTAGTTCATAATCGAAGCGGGACGCGCCACTTCAGCACACAACGCGAAGACGTGCACTCCATAGGGTGCGCTGTCAAACAATGACGTCATGTCGAACAGGCGCGCACACACCAGACGGAATAGAACGCTGAGTACACTTGAATGGAGTCGACCCAGTTGCGGTTGTGTATATAAAAAGATCATGATACAACAGCGGAGCAGTCCTGCTCAATTTGACAATTCTCTGTGTGCATAAGTAACTAATACAAGTCCAAACTGCTAATAAAACGTCAGTCGTTGAGCCCATTCTGAAGCGATTGTTTATAAGATCACCATGACAAAGATAAGTGATCTATTTTCGGAAGAATGTACCAAACTACATTCTCGAGATTTTCACTTTTCTGTAGAAAGCCGCCGTTTAGCAGTTTTCAATCAATTATATTTTAAATGAACAAAAATAGAGACTGAACATGATACTAAAGAACGAAAATCAATCACATTATAGCGCCTTAACTCTTTCTCTCTTTGCAGTAATGATCCACGAACCACTGACTACCGACTGCTGGTATAATGGTATTGAATAACAGAGCAACTAAATTGGAGCACAGTTGGGTGCCTAGCTACTGAGAACAGAATTTTTACGACACCAATCGTAGCTTTACGCACCGCCAACGCCAGAAGACGAATGTTATCGCCACGAAATAAATAGAGATAATGGATAGTGCGTTTCAACTACTGTAATGTATCTAGCCGTATCTAATATCTAAGCGATATCTAAACAGATAATTACACTGATATGGAAAATAATGCACATACTGCAGAAGCTGCGGTAACTCGACTGTAGTGCAGTACAGCCACGCACTATTTTAAAGATAAGGATTTATCTCTCAATGGTAAAATATTTGCAGAAATTGAGAAACATCGTAATACCAATATATTTATTATTCATTAACTTTAGTTTAGTAAATAGAAATCGTTTGAAATCATATATAACACTCCAATAGCACCCACCGGTCTAGCTCGATTACGCCAGTTGGATTTTACCATTCACTAAACATGAATAACATATACTATCCATCTTCCTAAACGCGTGCGCAATCCAGTTATTGAAGTATGTTGAATGTGTTGAGGGATGGTATAATTGGCAACCAACCCAATAATCTGAATTACTAAAATAGTTATAATTATATTGTTCGACCGGTTAGCTTGGTGGGTTAGTGTGTCGCCTTTTATCTCCGTTAACTCGTCAGTGAGCGCGAGGTGATCTGACGATTACCCGTAAGCCTATGTTAATGCCCCTTGCATTTTTCTATTCGCGAATATAAACAATATATCCCATCTTATATCCAATGTAGTAATTTTTGGTTAATTCAGTACGGCCATTTTCCGAATTTTTGTTTTCTTTCTTCAATTTTGTTATATATTTCTACATCATGCTTTAAACTGTTTTTATTATGACGACACTCACTTTACACAATAAAATCCTCAAAACGATGACATACCCGAAGTGCGACATTGCGAGCTCTGTTTACTTCATAGACAGCTGCTTTACAATCTGTATTCCATTAATTCGTGCTTGAAAATTGCCATGATAATAATGCTGAAATCATTAACAGGTCGAGACATGCCTCGAAAATGACAGAGGTAGATATGTTTCGTTACCAAGGTATTTCGCAATTTAATAAAATTGTTGCAACTAGACAATTTTTAACGGTTTACAAGTGTAAGTTTTAACTAATATGTTAAAAATTGCCAAGTATCTGGAATATGGGTCATCGTAGAAATACAAATGAAGCGTTAAGAACGAAAAACTTAACATATGAGTTTGTCCTGGTTTTGTAAACAAGCATGGCTAACAGTATACACGACAAAATAAGTGCCCCACCAATCACAAACCACACTGCACGTCACTGATTCAGACAACTGTTGCAAAGTGGCCCATCTAAAGACTTTCAGTCACATTAAATTTACCTGTCGCCAGCTTGGTGGGTTCAAGGGTAAGACACGTCACTTAATAGCTTTGTGGATTGTAGCCTTAAGGTACTAATTTCGAAAATATTCGGAAGCTAGTCCGCTCATGCACTTTTTTTCATAACACATTAATCCACTGGGGTTATGCAAATTTTACAAAGTGTTTTTCCCAACGACACAACTAACTAACTAGCCCTTAGTTTTAAACCTGTGACCCTTTGGCTGACCAGGCGTCGCACTAACGCACTAAGCTATTCGATGGTACTAAAATATTTCAGAAAAATGTACGGAGTGATATCAGCTCAAATTTTTTAAACTAAATTTTGTGGAAGGCTTTAAGTCTAGATTGGAATAAAGTCATTTAAAATCTAAGCCTAAGGGTTTCGTTGGTAGAATATTGAGTAACATTCGTTTTTCTTGAAATCAGACCGGCTGCATTGGAGAGATAGCAAGGATGTTTGGTAGGATGTCCTCTATGAACCATGCATATTCTGTTCTACCAGAACAAACATGAAGTAACTGATACATGTATTACAGATCATCGAATATACAAAACGTTAAAGACTAAATACAAGTTTCTAGATTAAAACAGGTTTGGGTACGAATCACAGAAATAAAAGTGCAATGATCTACTACTACTACTACAGTCATTATCGAACAGTAAAGAGAACGCTTCTTTCTAAAAATAAAAATAATTATTGCTCTTGAACAAAAATTACTAACGCATAGAACTTATTTGATATATCAGTTCAAAACAATCGGTACTGCATAATTGTACTGTTGATATTATATACATTGAACTGTGTATATACATAATAATTAAATAGAATTACACCACAGCATAACAGAAATTACAAAAGTGATTAAAGAAAATATTTGATATATATGTTATAGCGGACCAGGAACTTATTGACTACGTTCTGCTATTGATTTGCATTTTAAATTCTAAGTCTTACTGCAGTACAAATCATCTCTACTAATCGGACGATCATAAGTGGTGTTCTCATTTAATTATTCATTATCACTGTCTTCAGCCTCTTGTTTTGGAGCTGGTTTCGAATTGGGCAACACTGCTGACATGCGGACGCCTGCAGCATTCGCTCCAAGCAAACCGTGCGCCGTATTGAAGAGATTGATAGGGGAATTCCCGTCTGTGAATATCGTCGACTGAATACCAAGACTGGAGAGCAGTTTGACCTGTAAATCAATTTTCAATATTAGCAAAAATAAAATTTTAGTAGAATTAAAGTTGAGAAGCAGTTTAGTGAAAAATGCTGAAATTATGCAGTTCTTTAGGTTTCATGCCCAGTAATAGTCTTAAAATACAAGGTAAAACCTTAAAGTTGAATGAGAATTGACCTAAAGTTTTTTTTAATCTTTAATATTCATTATAAACACAAAACACATATTATGTGATTTGGTTTTGTCTGAAACTTTCACTAATCCCAATACCTTCTCTGGGAATAAAAAGTGTCTAAGAAAGAAGTATTTGTTACCTGCATCTCTGGCCCTGCAACTGCTATCGCACGGATGGTGTCGGCACCGATTGCATCGATGGTTTCCTTGAACTTGCGGATTTGAATCTGAGTCGTTTCCCTCTCCTTGTTCAAGTGCAGCTCATTTTGTTCCTTCGTATATTTTAGCTCAGCTTCCCGAGCTTTTGTAAGCCTCTCGAGCTCTGATGCCTGGTGGGGATGGGTGGGTTGTTTATACATTTACAAATTGGCTAATGGGTGTGCTGGGCATTTGTATTGGGACCTCAATATTTCATGTATTGGGACCTTAATATCTTATATGCTGACAAATGTTTCTTGTGACTTGCAGTAAACATATGTGTAAGATCTATAGGTAAGGTTCTTATTAAATTCCTTTGTCCATGTACAAAATAATGCTGTTTACGAAGCACGGAATTTCAATTAAATACACAACATATATTATATGTTAAGGAACTAAATCTTAAATGCAAATATTGCAAATATTAATGTTCAGGGACTTAATCTTAAATGCAGTTGAATCAATAGCCAAAACTTATCCACACTGTGTAATAGTTCCAGTAATCCAACAAATGACCTGGTGACAACTACCAGAAAATCCAGTGATAACTCAAGAATCTGCCAGAATATAAACAACTAAATAGAGCATATAAAAAGTTATCATACCGCTTCAATAGCAGCAGCATCAGCTTTCAATCGAGCTTGTTCCACAGCAGCTTCTCCCTCAATCCTGGCCGCTTCAGCTCTCGACTGAGCCTCTGCCTTCGCTTGCCCCGTGCTCTCAATAGCAGCGCTCTGTGACTGAAGTTCAAGTAAATCTCGTCTAGAACGCTCCGCTTCAGCTTCATCGGCGATTTTCTGCCGTTCAAGGCGCCCACGTGCCTCCTGTTCGGCACGTTCGGCCTCGTGCCTAAAAAAAATGTTTTTACCTCAGATAATTCCCACCTGAGAATAACTTTATTTTGTCTGGTGTTCAGACATAAGCCGCCCCTCCCAGAGAATTATCCACAGAAAGACAAATAGCCCAGAGCCCCAGACAACTACCATACAGAGAGTTTACCATGGGCGATAATTGTCAAATACTTGTTAATGGCCATCAAATTTTTAATTTTTAAATGTTAAAATTACAAAACTATCCTTACCTTGCTGTTGCTTCTTGCGAGTTTGTTGTTATCTCTATGGCGAGTTGCACAGATTTAATGAGAGAATCGCGGGTTCGCTGATCGACCGGTTCCACTGACTGGATGTCAATGGAAGTGACAACAAGACGATTCTGCGGGAACTCGAACGATCCACGAACTTTTCCTTTGTCATCGACACCAAACACGGAGGAACGGATGATTCGGGATGAATTCTGTGGCAAGGAAGAGTTTCATTGGAACTTGCTGTCCACGCAAAGTTGGACGTTATACCAAGGCTCAGCAACCACTGGGCCATGAGAAATCCGTTACTATGCAGAACAATACAGTAAGATGTGCAGGTTGATTCTCGAGATAGAAAATCACAGATTTGAAATTAGGAAGCTTAGTAATGCAGTGGAAGCTATTGGACCATGTTGAATTTACTCACTGGTTTTAATGTAATCTTCCTATTGATGACTACCACTGAGCTACATTTATCAAACCTTTTTTATTAAACTATAAGGCACAGTTTTTCTATATTAAATGCCACAAAACACAAATTTTTTCAGACATAGTCTAATCATAAGCATTGTGTAACTTAAATTATGCAAACTAGCTATTTTGCCCACCTTATGAAAATCATCAAAAGTAACAGAAGCAACAGCTCCTCTTATTCGCGATGCGATCGCTTTGCACATATCACCCACAAAATCAGGAACGCTGAATAATTTTGCAGCTTCGGTTTGGCTTTCTAGAGCCCTTGTGATGTCAAAATGCCTGTGGGTGATTGTGTTTATTAGAATTGAATGAGAAACATTATTAGTACACAATGACATTTTTAATGCATTTTTAGCATCATGCCTTTGGGACAATGCAGTGACTAACCTACATAATACACATTTGGTTGATAGAAGGACAAAAAATATATAGATTGGAACAAAGCTATCCTTAGTGCATTAGGCTTTAGAACTACAACCCAATGTTCCCATATGTAGACGGCTAGACGCTGCATTTTATATTTTGAAATGAAACCTCCATGTCAATGAACTGATTTATTTTCCAATAAACTTAAAAACTGTTTCCAATGAAAATCCCGATAACCCACCAGTTATAAGCAAGTTGCAGGGACAGTCTTGCATGGTCGGCTGTTTCAATTGTAATGACATCCGTGCAAAAATCTGGTCCCAGCAGGAGAGCAAGCGCTCGGATCACGTTGGGTCTCTTGGGTTTTCCCCCGGACAGTGATAGTTGGGTGAACTGCTCATCGGGGCCCAGCATTACAAGGTGGGGTCCAAAAACCACTCTGAGTATGGAATCAGGGTTAGTGATTTACGATATACATACAGACTGAACAAAGCTACATAACACAATTTGATTAAAATAGCATTGTTGTTATAATGCTTATAAACTAACAAACTTTGCATTTTGCTAATATGGCAGCAATATATAACCGATATGACATGAAATAATAACACAATTATGCGTAAGTTTTCTGTTTTATTTTAGTTTGTTAAAATGAATCTTGGTTAGTAAAACTGGGATAGTTAAGCAGAATTAATAAGGATTAACCATTAAATATTTAGAGATTGCAAATAAGGTACATACTTTATGGGGAACATGCCACCAACCTTGCTTTCTTTTCCTTGTAATCATAGATTTGGACACATGCATTATGGGGAACTCGGAAGGTCACCACTCTTGTCTTGTCCCGGCTGGCTGCTACAGCTGTGGTGGAAGTTCTTAATTAATACGGGTAAAAACACCTTTAGGGTACTTTATTGGAAATTGGAATAAAAAGTAATGCTAACTGAAGAACAATCTCATTCTCGTTATTGTTTATTATGAGCTTGTGGTCAATGTCTCTATCTGTATCTGCATTGATAAATACTGGTGATAGAGCTGGAAGTTGATAATTTAAAATTTGCATACCAACACATGTGAACGAAGTACAAAGTACATAATCTACACATAATGGGAAAGGTCTACAAAGTTTTGGGTGCCGCTACGTTCTTACTGCTTGCTTGGAAACTTACTTACAAAGCTTTTAAGTAAATATTAATTCATTTCGATAAACAACAGCAAGATTGGATAGTTGTTTTATGTAACATTATGTTGTAGTTAATGATTCTGACAAAAAGGTCAAACAGCAAGCATCTTTCTCACAAGTACAGCAATTGCCATTTCTTAAATATACAAATATAAAAAAGGGAATCAAAAAAATTAAATATAAAAAAGAATCAAACTAAACAAGGGTCCGATGTTGTTACATAAGCAAAACTTTTTACAATTCTGCAGTTACATCATTTCTGCTATGCTTCAGGCAATATTATCTTTAAGTTGTGGTATTTTGTCCAATAAATACAGGGAAACCTTGATTTCAAACTTTTTAAGTAAAGATCTGTGGCATCTAAAACAGGAATGGGCACACTTTTTGAATCAGGAGTCAAAATTATTTCATTCTTAGATTGGCGGCCCAGGTGATTGAGCTGCCACTCAAATATAGATTTTCAATGTTCATAAAAAACATTTAACTAATAAATACGGTATATATTACTAGTTAAAACCAGAAAGCACTGTTGCATCAAACAACATATAGCTGTAATTTTATAATTTAGCTCTAACATCACTATTTAGTCTTGCAACTTGTCGATAACATGCGGGGGCTCTGACTGATGGTCTGATTAATCATTTTTAAGCCCGATTTCTGGATGCAATAAAACTTTGTATTTAGTCACATTAATCCCAAGCTATTTTACAGGCAGTACAATTTAAACTGCTCTTCTTTTCTACTTAACTTGTTTTAAAGGATGTTGTGGGAGTTGCATAGGTTGCTGTTGTGAGAACATGGTGTTCATGGCTTGGAAGGCCATCCCTGCTTCAGCATTGAATAGTTGGGGAACTATATAATGGAACTTAACTCAAGAACAATGCAAAAAATTGCTGAGTAAGCATGCAACATTATCACGAATTAAACCTTATTATGGGTCTCATTGAAGGGACACATATTGGGCTTATGTGTTTGATTTTTTATCTGACAATAGTCTGAAACCATTTAGGAAAATTGGTAAATTACTTGAGAAGAAATTCTTGGCATAACCAAGACTACAAAAACTTAGTCATTTTGGGGCATGTATGGCATCAATATTCTCAGTTATTTACCGCAAAAAAAACAACTAAATTTATGTATTGAAAAAATATAGAAACAAAATTTTCCAAATAGATATAGAAAACTTTTCCGGTGCAAATGTAAACCAAGGTTTCTTTACTTATATTTCGTCAGCCTATACAGATCGAAAGTCTTCTGATTTAATATAATTTATGTTTGCTATGGTGAATATGTACATAAAAAATTCATGATTTAAATAAATAATAATTATAAAATTACAGGTGGTTAGCATGGTATTTTCAATTATAGAACTTAGAAGTGACCACAGGTCAAACTGCAACTTAGCTTTTATGAATACCGTTTTAAAAGATTTACATTTCGTTTTGGTTAAAACATATTTAACTTTCTATATTTATTTTCGGCTTGGGGAAAAAGAGTGGCACACAAGTAAGGTTTAATTTTTTGTACAATAAATCGATTAAATGCACATCCATTTGGAAATTTTTTAAAAATATTACAAAGTTTAGTTAAAGAACATAAAGCAACATTGCAAGAACATTTGTTAATAGTCATACCACAATTGTATGAGCAACCTGTTTCAGCCTTCAAGACTTGCATGTCAAAAAATGCGTTTGTCTTGGCAGAAAGTCATACCTAAACTAACACCACAAAAAGAATCATTACAAAAACCCCCTTTCATGCAAAAGCAGACAAACTACCATATTACAAACTACCATCTTACAAACTACCATGCACATTAGAAACATATAAACAACAACGCGACTCCAACTGACCTGCAGCTCTTGTTCCCCTGTCCGCAGCTGGATCTCTGCCGGAGGAAAGAAGAGCTTCCACAGTGGATGAGAGATGCTTTTCCCAAAGCTCCTCGTCCTGGGTGAGCATGTAGGTGTGGCCACATACACTGCGGACCTACAGGGATTTTAAAATGAAATGTCATGATGTGAAAATATTAAGAAACTAGGAGGAAAGCTGGATATTCGAAGGTAGAATATCCATCAATTTATCATGTGTTGCCAAAAGCGCACAAAAATCTATGTAACCAAGTACAGCTGATGTTATAGTATAACTTATAATAGGTTGGGGTACTTGTATTTATTGGTGAAGAAAAACGTATCGACATTGAATAATGGATATTCAGTTTGGTAGCTCTATGTGCTACCAATACTACCTCATGAGACACTTTAATAGTAAAAATCATATCTAAAAACATTTTTATCTACATTAATTTGTATGCCAAGCATGTATTTTGCATAACTTTTAACATACGTCTTTGCTACGTACAACTTTTTTCTGAACATTTTGGTCCAACGGTAAAATTAAATAAAAAATCGTGTTCCGGGAGAAAAAATCACTAAATAAACTAGTCGCTGGTTAGTTACAACCTTACATCACCTTTCCAGTTTTCATTTCACGGACATAGATCCCCTCATTTTCATCAAGATAAATAGAGTGACGCTTTGCAAACACTTGCACTTTAACTGGTGGTACGTACTCAGTTGCACCACGTATCATCCACCTTAAGGTAATAAATACAAGCATGAACGTAAAATAAAAGTGGAAAACGCAGCTTCTGTTAAGGTGGGCTTTTATATAGGTTTGGCGCCTTGGCGGCCATGTATAAATATAACAAAAGTAAATTATTGAGTTGATTTTAGATGTGTTTTACCAACTGTTAGTTTGCCGCAACTGTTTTTAAGCATAGATTTTTAGCTTAATAAAATTTATCAATATTTTAAAACATTTTGGTGCCAGATAACAGATTTTTTCTGTTATACAACAGATGGTTCAATGTTGTTCCATGGTGACTTTAACAACAGTTTTGGGATAGAATTTCATTCTAGCAGTGGTAAATAATTTTCATGTAAACAAACACAGTTCTATTGCTATTAGTTTCTTAATCGCTTAAAAACAGAGAGAATGTATGTTATATAACTGTCATGTGTGTTATTTTGACTGATTTTTTGGGGGTTCCCATTTCAGTGTGAAAATCGGCCTAAATTAGTTCGGGTTAAGTAACAGCTTCTTAAAAACACACTGCAAATGACTTTGTGCATACGATACTATAACTTCTCTTATAACGCCGTTCCGTTTATAGATTTTTTTCACTACAAATTCCTAAAATTCTATCCACTAAATAAATTGTAAACATCACAGCCCATACTAACGATATTACAATTGTTCAATTTCGCCCTTAGATTAAAATTGATTTCACATTAAGATTATATATTACCACATATATATAAAAATACATAAAGTAAGCTATAAAAAAGTCTAACTTGTCTCCTGGTTTTCGTTCCACTTCATTTTCCTCATCGTAGCACAATTCCGTCGCTTTCAAGATCAATCCTTCGTCCTCCCCCAATACATAGACATCCTATATTGAAGATGTTACATGGAATCAGTGGTTTATATTCGGTTAACCTTAAAATTCATGTGGGGCATTAAGAAGTGAGGTCACAATTAAAGTTATTTGATGGTACAAACATACAATCAAAAATAATGATTAAATGTTGGCAAAAAAATAATGAATAATTTGTGGCAAAAAATAATGAATAATTTGTGGCAAAAAATAATGAATAATTTGTGGCAAAAAATAATGAATAATTTGTGGCAAAAAAATAATGAATAATTTATGGCAAAAAATAATGAATAATTTATGGAAAAAAAATGAATAATAGGTGGCAAAAAATAATGAATAATTTATGGCAAAAATAATGAGTAATTTGTGGCAAAAAAAATGAATAATTTTTTGCCACTAATAGTGTTGATGAAAATTAAGTAATTTAAAGAAATGAAGAATACACCAAAAGTACAGAAAAGCAAGTGACAAACACTCTGCATAGATCATTAAGACCAATATTTAAGTCAACACATATCATTAGATAATTAAGAATTTAACATGAACAGTAAGCTGCTGCAATTGGACGCAAGACTACAAATGATTTTGTCAAATATGGTAAACTATTGTCAGTGGATGTGGGCAACCATCCCATCTTAAATGCCCATGCATAATGTAATAAAGGTAAAAGATTCAAATTAATGACTAAAGAACCAATATAAATTACAATCCTTCACCTGAATCCCTTTTTCCAAAGTCTCTCCCGGCTGAAGAAAGAAAGAACTCTCTCCCTTGACCAACTTCTTATTTCCAAGTTGATTTTTACCATCGGCACCCACAGGGTTCATGATGACACAATATTGTCGACTAGTAAGTGTGGTCACATTCACTATCCCACGGACCTGTCCATTTTGTGAGCATAGTTGGGCAGTTAGATTTTGGAGCAAGGTGGGCATCACACGGTCAAGAATTCATTTATCTTATTTACACTTAACAACTATTGCTGGATCAACGGTTAATCTTAGGTCATGCTATGGACAAATGCCTCTAAGCCAAATCTCATGGTGTAAATAATAGATGACTCGGCTCTCAAATATCAACCTCACCTCCTCATGGACATCAGGTATATGGGACTCAGTATCGCTCATCTTGATCAACCATTCCTCACCGTTCTTCCTCTTCTTGTCGAGGAAGTCGGTGAAAGTGCGCGTCGCTTGCATGTGTAATGCCACCTGGTGGAACAAAAAGTAGAATGTCAATTTTTCATTGTATGATAAGTCGTTAAATGTGGAAACTGGGGGATGGTCGATAGATTACATCATGACCATAGTCATGTTAATAAAGCTATTGTAGTATCTTTAATAGAATGGATACATTACTACTGTTTTTTGTTAAACCTTTTAAACAAACGATTCAAGTCTACATGTGCTATGGCATACGAAAAACCGAATAGTCACCGAATGGTTTCGATTTAATAACATATAGATCAATGGCTGGCTACGCAACCTTTGAGCTATTCTGAATTAGAAAGAGCATTATATGTTTAGTGTACAGCATGTTCACTCTCACAAATGGGATGTATGCACAGTCAGTCAGTCGGGTTGTCAGATCTCTTTATTGTTGGATGATATATAAATTTTCCATAATGAATCAAAATAAATTTCGATCCAACGTTTATTAGACTCTGCACTATCGAGAGACTCTACTTCTCAGAATAACATTCAGGTTGGTTTAAGGTTTAACAGAATTATGATGTCCTTTGGACAAAAACGAATTACACACTTGGACAAATAAGTTTTGGCCATTACTAATACCATGCCAGTTTATGACTAAGTTGTTATAAAACATTTGGTGTCGTTTCACCTTTTCAGTTAACACGTAAGCATTGACCACACCCATTACTTCCTCATAAGCCCCTGGTAAGTATGCTCCAACCTTCTTGATCAGCCATTCCTCTCCTGGGTGGTGAGGTGTCGTTTAATTGTTATGTAATCCAGTATTGACATCTTTGCCCTTTGCATTGACGTCAACACACATCTGTTACTGGTATTCTTATAACATAAGTGATGCAGATATGCATGTTACACTAAACAAACCCCACTAATTAGAATTTTTAACTTTTACATTCTGTACGTAAATTTGATCAAAATTTTAGTGAAATAGAAGGATACTTAACGTAACAGTGTTACAGCAAATATGTTAGGTATCAGGGTGAAAATCCATTTGATAGTTCCTAATTACAATATAATTAACATAAATTAAAGTACACAATAACTGGTGGCAAACCAACAATAACCGAGATACACAACACATGCCTGTGACTCTATCCACCCCATCACGATCCTGTGTTTCTTTCCTTGCTCTTAATTTGATCGCTTGGTTGCGCTTGATCACAGTTGCGAGAATAGTTTCCTCAATAGTCACCTCTTTGCGTGGTTTGTAGGTGCCTGTTCGGGATTAACCCTTTCTTAACATTGTTCTTGTGTTCATTGTGGGGTTATTCGTAATACAATTCGCCATTGTGTAACAGCATAAAGAAATATATTTTAGCTTTAACCGTTCAGGTTGTAATGAAAATCATTTAAAACTTTTTCATGAACTTTACAATGTTTTTAAATAATTTCTTTTTATTTAGTTAAAAAGTGTTGGGCTTTAGGATTGTTTCTTTTTCAGTTGATTCCTATTACAAGCATAAATGTATCATATACAAATGTTATGCTCCAGAAACTTATTTTTCCCTCATATGTTGGTTTAAATACAGTAAAAACCTCCTAAACCCCCAAATAAATACATCAGAGCAAGTATTTGTTAAAACAACACTTCTGGATATTTGCAGTGCTATATTTTCCTGTAATTATATACAAGTACCTTAATATAAAAATTGTGTATATGGACGTCTTGTACCCCACAAACTAAAGATATACAAATAAAAATGTCAAATTTAAATAACAGTAGGCTTTTGAATTTCAGTGGCGTTTAAACTGTGAACTTTCATGCGAAGAAGAATGCACCAGGAATTTAAAAATGCGTGTTGCAAAATACACTGTCTGAATAATAGGACAGAAATTTATGGCAGCCCAATTCATTGGGTTATGGACATAAACTGCAACTATAATTGAATCCGCAGGTGAAAAGACAACCTTATTCAGATTTAAATCACAATTTTTTACATCAACATCATTTTTGGTATAAGAAAATGCATACAAGAACATAGAAACTGCATATAAAAAATGTTAGAAATTTTCCTGTGGAAAAGTAAACATGTAGAACACAAGAACACTTCTTCTCAGTATATTATTATTATCTAAAAATTAATATCACTTGAAGCAGCATTGTCAGCTTCCTAAGCATATGTCAGCTGCCTGACATTAGAATAATATGAATTTAAGCTTATTGTTTCAACAAAAGCCTAACACCATACATTTTGCATTATACAGGAAATTCTCAAATAACCCACGGTATTTGTGTCCAGAACTATATGCTGTGTGTGTTTTTTTTATCGTTTAACTCTCCATACTCATTACAAACCTGGTCCTTCAAACAGCCATTCATCCCCAGCAACTCGTTGATTTTCTCCATCGTCAAAATCAAGCTCGGCTTTTAGTCGAAGGGCGGTGTTGGCTAGAACCACTTTCAATGGTGTAACGGACTGGGATAAGAAGAGTTCGAGTAAACATCCAAAAACAGATTTACAGTATTTAAGTGTTACCTGGCCAAAAAAAATGTATCTGCCTTTTTAATAATTCAAAATTATATCATTAGACTGCCAAGTTGGCTCTTAAAATTGAAATTTTCTCTAAAAAAAGAGCATTTGATGTGGTTGACCATTGTATACTTGGAAGACATTTATATGTTTTTTGGGTACACTTTACTTAAAAGATCTCATTTAAAAACACTTACTGTCTTCATGGATTCACCAGGGTAGAGTGGAAAAGGGTCTTGTGCAAGTCTGATCTCTAAGTCAGCATGGTTGAGTTTTGCTTGTCCAGATGGGTCAAGTTGGATTTCACCATCAGCATTTTTGGCCACAGGATTCTCAATAACGCAGTAGGTTCGAGGTGGAATTGTAATCATTCGTTCAGGACCAAAGATAACACTATGGGGGTAAATGATAATAATTTAATAATTCTTTAATATTCTTGGGGCAACTGATTGGTTTTGTTGTTGTTTCTGAAAGTTGGTCATACTATTATTAGATGTATGGGTAACTTTAAAGAGAAATCGTGTGGGATAGAGGTCAAGGAAGTACACTGCACAACGAAAAATTGGCTACGAAGTGTAAAAAATAATGTTTGCTGCAAAAAATGACAAAAAATAATTCTCACACATTCCAAACTCTTATACATTTGTATGCATATCCAAGTAAAAACAACCGGGGGCTCAATTAAAATAAATTACCAACCAGTATTAAATATAGGCTACCGGCTACTTACCGCTCATTATCCTGTCTAATGTAAGTTTTTGGTCCAATTTCAAGTTTGGTGACATTGGTGTTTTGATCCAACACGTGGATGTAGTAATATGGGGGGATCCGATAAATGGCTTCTTCCCCAGAAGCATTGTTGGAGCCTATTGGAATATATAAATGATAATATTCACAGATTTTGATAAAGCACTTTGACAAAGCACAAAATATAACTGTTAAAAAGTGAAATTAAACTTTCATTTTGCTACCTTATATTGAAAAAATGATGAAGATACCATAAGAAACTAGGATAGGATAGGATAGAATATTCATGTTAATCCCCTTGAATGGGAAAACCAAGGGGGTTAACACATGGGCAATCGTCAGATTACCTCGCGTCCACCGTCAGGTTACCGGAGCTATTACAGTGTGTTAACTATGATAGACACGTTCCTTAAATTTGGTAGAACCCATTAAACTGCTGGGTTCAGGCAATGTCCGTAAAGTGCCTTGCCCAAGGACGTAACCGACTAGCTAGCGACCAGTTTCGCACCTGCAACCTTTCGATTGAAAGGCGACTCACTTAACTGCCAGACCAACCGGCCAGACTAGACAACCCGATTAAAATAGAAGAAAGTTGGGAAAATCTTACCAAATTTTGACTTGCTCATTTTTTCTTGTCAATCACAATCACTTGAAAATCCTATAGAACAAATACGTTTGTGTATACTATTCTGCAAAAATATAAAATTATGTTTAACTGCACCTGCATGTTGCTTACACTGATAAACAAATAGATCTATACTAATTGCCACAGGCATACAATCCAACCGGTTAGTAAAGTTTGCCTCGATTGCGAATGATTTCGGTTTCGATTTTGTTTACACGCAATCTTTACGAACCGTACATTTCAACTGAAATGGAATAAAAGAAGAATATAAACATTGTAAAAACCATAATACTTTAACGGTATTAAATAGTTGGGTAGTATGGCAAAGAGAGGCATTTATAAATCAGTGGCGCTGCCGTATTTTGTCCAATTAATCTCAAGTAAACAACAACGCAATTGCTAGAAATCGTACGCCACGCATTGACGTATTGTTAAACTAATCGCTCCAAAAGATGACGCTGTTGTTAATTGGATTTGGATATAATACAAGCGAAATAGTCGTGTGGCCGAATGGTTAACGCAAACAATGTATGTATTAGGTTGCATTCAAAAAGGAAACTGTCTTAGACGAACCCTTCATCAGATCGAAACAGAACCCGGTTAAAAGATTTTTCGAAAGCAAAATTGTTTGAATTAAAATTAGCCAAATTAAAATCTTACCAATACTCAGGAGAGAGTCTGCTTTAAAAATTTAAAGGAAAAAAACTAAATGTAACTCTATTGGTAGTTAAAACCCGTTTCAGAAACACTCTTAAAGAGGCATTAAATTAAATTATGTGCACTGTATGTAATGCCATATTAAACACTTAATACAATGGACATAATGTGCGTAATATCAAGGCTCTTATAACTATTAGTGATGGGTCCCATTTGAAATGTATGGGTCCCATTTGTCCTCACATACTCTATATGCCTATTTAGCTTGCGTCCCAAATTGTAGGCTATATGGACCGTGGAATAAAATTAATTTCCTGCATGGTCGACTTACGCGTACCCCGAACTTTTTTAACGGGATAAACATACATATCCTACCCCCTATCCCTATCCTTTCCTAATGTGTACCCTTTACAATAACATGTTAATGTTTATTTTATTGAGATATGGAGGGAGCCGTTTCAGGCCGCTTGCCTATCGTGCTAGATTGTTTCTTGTAGGCACCAGGTAAGCCGGTTACCACACCTGATACGATCTGCGATTCCCTACGCGCTTTCTCGACTCTCGGAGGAGCGCTAATTAATTAAGGTTTTCTGCGTAAACGTCCTCGACTTGACTACTCTTTCTGTTGATTTGTAGATCAAAGATTTAGTAGTTTGATAATATCAATTGTATTGAGCAATTGAGGCGATTAACTTAGCACCAGTTACGAGTTAAATAGTTGGATGTTTCAACGACATAGATTTCAGATAAAATTCTCAGTATAGACACATACAAGATGTTTCTTAATGCGTTAGGAGCTCTCTGTTAGGAGCCTCCCCTTCAGGAGCCAAAATTAAATTAATTTATATAGACAAGATTATTCGACAGCTGCGGTTATAATACTTCAGTGATGACGCAATATCAGAGAAAATGTCGGCTGCGGCGATCATAAATATTATGTAAACATATGAGTTCGCTACAATCAAATAAAACAAATCCGTTAAAACAAGTGGTATGTGTTACACGAGGGAAATTAGACTCCACATAAAAATATAAATAGAAAAACGTAAGTATTTTATCTTATTTCTATGCTGATGTGCATGACTGATTTCATAATGTTACGGTTGATCAGGTCTTAAGGTCGAAGAATCACGTACACTGCAGTCTGTTTACTTTCGCTGCAAAGCTTAATGGTGTAAGATCATAACTATATAAAGGAATTGTAAGAAAGGGTAAAATATTATAAAGCCTATATTTTGTGATGTAATGTGCAAGTCATTCCTTCCTCTAATTGTCCCCCTTTATTTGAACTCCCATTGATCGCGTGTACAATGTTTCTAATTAATAATGGTAGTACTTTTTTAAATATATTGTGTGTTTTAGGTATCTGTTATAAAATTTGAAAAAATGACCATCTTTCGTGCTCTTCGGGTAAGTTAGAGAGTTTATCATCTGTAGGCGTGTGTACCAGTACATAAACGATTTAACATTTTATACTAGTTTATATACATAAAAGTAACGTGTTCGTAATTAGTGTAGGCAACACTTAATTAGTAATTTAGGATTATCAACACTGTACAGACATAAGTACTGATCATGCACATGGGGACGCGTATGTTGTCTTAAAAAAGACACTGGCAAAATATGGACTATGACACCTACCAGAAGGGAGTGAAT
>CH003244.1:612013-652751 GCA_000149265.1 Ciona savignyi | reverse complement strand
TCCCATGTGTACACCATTAGGTGGAGCTCTCGAGCCTGACTCACGGTCATCTGTATAGAAAGGATATCAGTTAGTAAGTTGTATGAGCGAACAGTCAACAACTGATTAAAATACCAGGAGTGTACATAAATGATCTTTAGGATAGATTATTAGACACGATAACACTAATTACTTGTTAAAAGACTTGATTTTTATAATTTCATGATTTTTAAATCTTTTTTAAAATTTTAATTTTTTACAGCGTACAGAAGCGTTTAATTTTTTAATTTTGCGAAAAAGCGGTGTTAAATTTGCTTGATTTAAAAAAGGAGCATGAATATTTATAGGGCTTTGGGTAAACAACTAAATTTTGGAGTTTTAAAATTTTTGATGTTTAAAAGCAATAATACAACATTTTAGTGTGTTTTATGCGATAGCATAGGTTTAGGCACTAAACTTCACTTTTTGAATATCGGGTTTTTAAAGGTCAACGCTTATTATCCGATTTATTATCTAGATGATTTAAAATTGTAGGTTCTTATAATAATATCTACTCTGCTGAACACACCTTTGGCTTTTCTATAATTCTTTAACTCCATGATTAAAGGGTCCAAGGATAAATAATGTATATTGGTCAAATGGTAAGAAGATCATACTGCCACAAATTAAAGGGAGGTGGGTTAACGCTAAAGTAGAAATTACTAAGTGCCAATTTCCAACAATGGCTATAAATAAACTACAAGTTCAGAAACCAATTTTCACAACATATTCGGTTATCACAATACACTAATAGTAGTAATGACAATATGGATGTTTTCTGTAAATGATAGGACTGTACATGCCAATTATAATTCTATTTTTTGTTAAAGATAACCCACACGGTTTTAAAAACCTTGATCGGTCTCAACAGTGTTATAACAATCGAACGATACGTTACATTTATGGGATTTCAATTTAATAATTTAAGTGTTATTAGTCTAATATCAATGAAACATGGCGGAGTAATTACAACCTCGTTAGCGGCTTACTAACGAGCGATGTACATGGAAGAAATTATGTAAAACGCCCCGGGCCAAAGTCGAGCGCACGGAATGTGAAGCAAAACCTTTCAGGAAAAGCAGCAACCCGCAAAGTGCAAAAAATCATGAATTTTTAAACT
Organism: Ciona savignyi; assembly: GCA_000149265.1. Lineage (NCBI taxonomy): Eukaryota > Metazoa > Chordata > Ascidiacea > Phlebobranchia > Cionidae > Ciona > Ciona savignyi. The sequence continues at coordinate 651,613 of CH003244.1, read as the reverse complement.
TTCCGTGCTTCTTGGAACAGTTATTTTGCTTTTTTGTAAAAGTCATACCATGACTGTATAAATTTGTTTAGTTTTGCATTTGATTTAAACAAGCATGGGGAATTAATTTAAACTAATATTGTTTGCCTGCACAAACTTAGACAAATTATATTGTGACATTTATTTTGTTTACTGCAGTGTGACAGGCGGACTTCGAATATTGTTTATCCCCGGGGGATAGAAATTGACATTTGTTGTAACAAGCATAAACGTCCCAATGACACTTTTATAAACTATAAACTCCTTACTAGAAACAATCGTCTTTTAAGGTTGCACAGTTTTTTTGTTGCATTAAAATTTTGGAATTCACACTGTAATTGGCAATTTAGGATATAACTGATAATTTACGTCAATTACAGCACTTCGTTTAAGAATTTTGCTGTTAAAAAATTTATGAGATAATTATTGTTCTCATTCCACTTCTTTAAGATAAGCCATACAAAAAACTGACATATTTCTAAAATCCTTCCGTTCAAATAATAGTGCAATGCTTTTAGAGGGATTTATATTGTGCAGAAGTGTATAGCAGTTATGTTATTTAAGTATTCATGCGACTATACAATGTCTTGTGTTATCCAATTTTGTTTGCCAGAGCGGCAGTTTGTTTAACTAATAGCAATTTGTACTCCTGGCACCTCAGACTCTACCTCTATGAACATAAACGACATATCCAATAGCGAACTGAATGCAGGTTTGAATAGATTAAATACTTCGTTTTTTATTCGAGTACGAAATTTTTACTTTTATTGAAAGACATGCCATTGACCTTCTATCATGTGCCTTATAATGGCTTTGAATACTGTTAGTTGGGCAAAGAATTTCATTGTCCATATTTCAAACATGACTTTTTTAACTTTGAATACAAGTTGGTTACGCTAAACAATTTGTCAAACAACCGCTCAAAAAGAAATTTTGACTTCACATTTACAGTAATAGGGCATTACCATCAATCGTCAAGTCCAAAACCAGGGGCGTAATGAGCGATCTATTCAAAGCCCTGCGGGTCACATTCAAACACATATAGATCACGGTTACCATACTACAGAAATCGTTATCCTAAGCTTTGCATTGGACGGCGATTCTATACAAAAGCATTCCGGAGAAGAATATGCCGAACGGAAGATCAAAAAGGAGTGGCATGACTCCCGAGATATGTGTTTAAGCGTCCGTTGCAACAACCCCGTGTTGTATTTATACACAACATTTCATAAGGAGTGGTCCATGATGTGCAGACCACCCTGAAGAACACCAAATTGCGCGGTTATATCATAATATTTATAGCCGATATTATATACAAATGGAGATTAGAATTTTGGAGGAAAAGAGTCAAATTTTACTGCAAAAATAACACTGTAAAAGCAACCCAATAAGAATATCAAAGTAAAAGCCAACTTTAGAAAATTGGTTAAGCCTATTTTACTTATTTACACTAAAATCTTTGTAACAGTTCTATACATTATGGTACCATACACGCCATGGCATTTGATAAACACAACACAGCGTTACAAAGTAACAAAATATAGAATGACATTTCACACGACTCCCTGATGGGTCTGGTTCGCACGCCGCGAATTTCCGCCATTCCAGTCAGGGAATACAAATTGAAGGTTGAACTTTACAAAACAAAGTCGGGGCAAGATAAATCATTACACCGATTGCATAAAAAAGGCAACGGATGTAAAGAAAAAGCCAGTTTTGCTCATCAGGATTTTTACATGGAGAATTAATTAGAAATTAACTACGGGTAGTGGTATTTTTTTTTAATTTATAGAAATTTTGACTGTAATTAACTCTTTCCCTCCCAACTCGCCATATATCCCGAGTTGGTGGTAAAACATGGCATCCCGACTGTACATAAATGGGTGCAAATCTAAAAAACGATTTCTCCGCAATGCGTAATGGTAGAGACCTCAGCTATGGCTCATTCGATCAAGGAAACCCTATATTTTATTCTCTGTGATTATCGTGGAGAAATATTAAAAATGCGAGGAGTGATAGCCTTTCTTTTTCAAGGCTTCGCCTCTTATTTCTATCGATTTTACACGAATTTACACGTGACTAACTCAGCCAATAGGAGTCGTGTTAACTTGCAGAGAAGCTCTTTTTGTCAAGCAAGTCTTTCTTTACATTCTCTGTGAATTTCGTGCCGTTGAGATAAAAAGGAGAGCGTTGGTGACGTTTTCGCAGCAGGCGGTTATGCTTCGTGTTCACCAAAGCATGAATCCAGCTGGGCCTGCTGAGCGCACGATAAAGAAAAAGGCGGCGAGACTAGCTAGTTCGGTGTGCCCTGCTTTGAAGAATATTGGATATAGTATTTGCGTTTGTTTGGTTTTGTATGCCCTTTTTACACTTCCTTCACTGTTCTTTTTTATACTTTTTACTATTTTAGTTCTACAAAACTAAAAACTTCAATGCGTTTTGGTTCAAGTTTTCATAATATAGTCAGAAAAAAGGGAAATTTCAATTACAAATAGTAAAAAAACTACTGAAGATAGAAATACAGTTCGAATTTTCCTGAGTACAAAAACTATTAGACAATCTACATTCCAATTTTCATCTCATTTGGGCATTCCAATAATAAGTGAGTATTTCGTTTGTCAGTGCACCTCAAATTTTTCAAAGTCGAGCAGAATTTTCTTTGCATAAAAAAGTGGTGGTCACTAAAGTTTACATAATATATTCTTTATTAGAGGTAGATTTTAGATGTGCAGCTTGTTTAAAAGAGGGATAAATTATCTTTCCAACCATACTAAATATTAAATCATAGCATAAACTTTAGAAAAACTGTGCTAATTTGAAAATGACTAAAAATTGTAAAAAACACTGCGGGACAGCATGTTTGAATTAATGCATTTGGCCGGGAGTGAAAGAGTTAAGATTGGATATTCATTTTTATCTTCTGCTGTTGTGAGAAACAACATATATTTCCATCTATATGCCATAAGAGGAATGGAGAATTTTAATGAGAAATGAAAACTGTTAAAAGACGGGGCATGATTAATTAATTATCTGACTGCATGGAAAAAATGCAATGAATGCAAAGGGAAAAAATGCAGATTTTTTTACAACTTTTGATATCAAACTTTTGTGTAATTTAAAGCTAAAGAACCATCAGTTTACATCCCGGTATTGATTTATATTTAATTCTGATCAAGAGACAACGCTTCATTTGAATGCCATCTATATCACGCTGATCCGAAAATGTCAAACTCTGTATATAATAATGGTTTGCCAGGTAGGCTACCAAACGCTGAAAACAGGAATGCAGATCCAATTTTTCAGAAATTATAAGCAAGTATTAAATTAGGATCATTTGGATAAAAACCTCCCCTTTATTTTTGTACATTCATATTTTAAATAAATTTTTAAAAGTTTGTTTCTGCTGTGAATTTCTTGTATGGGAATTGTATGAGAACTTAAAATAAACACTAAAATGCACATTCACACCTTCAAAAATGTGTGATATTTTGGCAAAGTGTGAGTTTAAGCACTTAAACTAAAACAAGGCCATCCAAATTGACCTCGAGTTACATTTACGGACATAAATCAAGGTGAACTGCCAAGGTTTATTGCTCAAAACAATTTAACTTGGTCATAAACCACAAGGGAGAACACTAAACCTTCAGAACGGATTAGCTTTCTAAACAAAAGAGGAAACAGTAAATTCAATAAAAGCGATGACTTATCAGCACTTTAGATTAAACCTCAGAGAGGGTAGTTAATAAAACAACATATATTACCCGGCTAATGGAATTAGAGACCATATTGAAACTTTAAAATGTAATTTTTGAAATTTAGTCGGGTAAATCTTGCAGCATGGAAGCTGTTGTTTTCAACTACTATTGTGTAATAACAACATTTATTTAGAAATCCCCCAGGAAAGCAAAATATTCGAAATACTGTATTTATTTCTACAGACACCATACACACTGGGGTTTTGAACTACCAAGGCTTAATATCGACTTTTGATTGACCTTTTTTGTAAACTAAAATATCTTTTAAATTCGAGCAAAACAGATATAGCCCAAATTGTACTTTTTATATTTAGACACTTTGGAATGTTTTAATAAACTAACCTAGCAAACATTATTGGATTAATTTCACTAGGGTAATTACTTGATCTTTAATCCATTTTTTGTGATTGTTAAGTAAATTTGGGGAAAAAATGCTATAAAATACAATAGTGGACTTGATTGCAACATATGGCCAAGACTAAATGATAAAGCTAAACAATGGTCTTGGTGTAACTTTTTTTTATTTTTATCAATTTAGCAAAACATGTTTTTAGAAATTCAATTTCAAATTTCTGTTTTATTTTTCAATATTTTCAAGATCATCAAATCTATATTATGACATCATAGGTGATGATAGGAAAATTGTGCAACAGAAGAATCATAAATTTATATTGTGACATGTACAAATGTCATTCTGGAGAGTGTGAATGTAATCTGTCAACACGTGGATTTCAAAGGCCATATAAAACAAAACTAACACCACAATATTTGATTTATGTTATTCTACTGAATTTAAACAAGATTAGTAAATATTTTGTTTATAGTAATATTTAACAATATTAATAATTAGTAATATTTAACAATATTAATAAATAGTAATATTTAACAAAAATGTTGTACACGTGGCTGTGAAGAAATGTTTGGCGTAGCAAGAATTTCAAGTTTATTTTTGGTTTATATTAAAGTATTTTCTTTAACTAGTTTCCACATTACTTTGTTTGCAATTTTCTCCTGTTAAATTTTCCCTAGAGTTTTCTTAATTGGAATTCTTCTACTGCCCACATTTTCCACAGGAAGTGTGTTTCAATAATCAGCATTGTTAGACAACAATGACTTGAACTATTGTTTTAATTAACCAGTTTGATTAATGAACTTGCTGTTGCACATGAAGTAACATGAAGAAAGAATTAAAAGCATAACAAAGGGACTGATTAATGCTTAAAATAGCACTCGTTTTGGAGGGAACTCTGAATTATTTTTTTAATCTTATTGGTGAGCCAACTAACAGTTTTGTGGAAAATAATCCATTGCTAATCCATATGTGTGCCCCTTTTTAAAATCATAAAGACATTGCTTCAGGTTAAAACCAAAACATACAAACCTTAAATCACCAAAAAACAGATGAATCTTAAGACCCTTAAAACACTCCATAAAACAGACAAACCTCTAATTACCCAACCAACAAAAAGAACATATAACAAAACAACCATTCAGAAGAACATAAAATTTTTTGAACCATCCAGACGGACCCCATATCTCCCTACCAAACAAATTCATTCCATATCACCCTAAAAAACAGACGAACCTCAAAACATTGATTCCAAGCCACTGCTCCCCTACAAGTCTGCATGGTTGTCCCGATGCGTTTGTTGGTGTTGTCGTCAACTTGCACGATGCAGTACGCTTCGCACAACAACGTCTTCTTCAACTCACGAACCCCGTACAATGTGAGGACTAAGCAACCTGGATTGGATGCGCTCGTTAAAAAAATTCAATTGCACAAAAAATGTGTCTTTATCGCATGAATAAAGCATGTAATAGCGAAGTTAAACCTAACTGGGGACACACGGTAATGTGAGTATTGTCTGCTTGCCCTTGCGATGAATGAATAAACATATATTCACCACCACTGATACAAGGGCAAGGATGAAAATTTGCAACTGCTTGTTATAATGTACATGTAATGTGAGTATTGTCTGCTTGCCCTTGCGATGAATGAATAAACATATATTCACCACCACTGATACAAGGGCATGGATGAAAATTTGCAACTGCTTGTTATAATGTACATGCATGTATGGGTCAAATCATGGGTGGATATTTGATATGTGCATGTATGTTATAAAGAAGCCTCAAACTTTAACTACTTTAATGTGATGTTATGATCAATGCATTTCTGGACTCTGACATAACAAAACACAGCAGTTTGTGGCTTGTGGACAACAGCAATTATTTTAGGAGCTATTTTTTAAACAAAAATCTGCTGAACACAAGGAACACATAATTTTAAGCAGGACATGGTTTCACCAAATTCACACTACAACATTGGAATTCATTGCTGCAAAACCCACCGTCCACCGCTGGTTGTGTGTTGGCCATTGAGATCGGTTTGTGTTTCTGGAACTGTGACAGATTGAGCGGTTTGATTGACGGGTCGTGAGTCGCGTTGTCGAGAAGGAGCTGCCGACTGATCCGCCGTTGGTGGGCCTGCTTCAAGGAATTCCCCAAGTTAGATTATGAATGAGACAATCCAAAATCCCAAATAAACAAAAAGTGTGTCAAGTCCATCATTTTGTGTGATCAAAACATGTTTTATTTGCTTAAAATAATAATAATTTCGCAGAGATTTACATAAAAAAACACACAGATTAAACAAGAGAGGTACCCTACCATGCTGATATCCAGGTGGTAACGGTTCAAAATAGCCGAGTCACATGGACCAATATTCTTATGAATATTATGTGGAGCGACGTTGTGGTTAATTCGTCGAGGCAATCTGTCATCAAAAGGTTCCTCTCCATTCCAGCAAGTGTATTCGCTCACCGGACTTTCGGAGCTGCTGTAATAAGCAATAAAGTTTTAAGTGTCTTGAGCATCATGTTGGCATATCTCGAAAAATTAGGTTTAAAAAATGAACCCAATCAGTAATGAATACAAATTATGTTAAATGAGACATGCTTTTAAACCACAAATAGAAAGTATAGAATTTTGAACTATATGCACACTTTAACTATTTAGCTTTAATGATGTTTTACCTAAAGTGTGTCAAGATGTTTGTGGGTGTTGCTGTGCTTAAAATGATTAATTTGGGGTTTTAAATAAAAATGTTTGAGTTATTTTAAATTCACATAGGGTTGACAGTGGTTATGGCCATGGGTGGTTGCGATATTTGATGCAAGGGTAAAATTCGCACCCCACCCTATCTTTACACCTATGCTCTAAATTTTTAATTACGGTTTAACGATGGTAGAAACTGGAAGCTACAACAATCCATATGGGGTGGCTTAGAAAAGGTAGCACTCGGAAACCCAATTAGATCATCAAAGAACAAGGGTGGTGTCTGGGTATATAAAGTACGGTGAACGCATGCCATACACACTGTGTCATGGGAAAGAATACGCTTTACTGTAGACAGATGGTTGTGACAGCATGCGGTGACCAGTGACGTAAGGTACCGGTAATGATCATGATTAGAGCGACATTGCTGTACATTCTATTTTATCGATTTTTTTGTGGTAAAATTATAGCATTAAACAAGGCAGCTGATCTTTAGTCGGTGAAACATATCAAAAATTTTGTCACCAGAAAAAAATATTTTAAAACTGATAGAGATGTCATTACAAAAAGTTAATTCTAATTGTCCCATGTTGTCTTTACGGCTATGTTCGCATGGTTGCTATGTATAATTTTTAAGACAGAAACAATATATTGGTTTATATAATGTTTACATATATCCAGTTTATTTTTATCGTAAAATCACCAAATTATATTGTGACATAAAACGGGTGCTAGAGCTTACATGCTTTTGAACAAAAATCATCCCCAGTTATAAAAAAGAAAAATATATTTTGCCACTTATTACTTCATCGTCAGTGTCTTACTAATAAGGTAATTTAATGCATAGTGGTAAATCTTTGTATTTATAAATTTGCCATTTTAGTATCAAAAGTGAGAACTTTTACACCCAATACAAAACTGAGAACAACTGTTGGGTGAGAATATTATACATACATCTTCCATTTACCAACTAAACATGTATGCTCAGTCAGAGATGGTATCATTATAAACACTAATATATTAATTGCAAAAGGTGACCAAACAATACAATTCTTACACCACATTTTTATAATTTAGAGCACTTTTTTGGAGTTCTCATTTTGTTTTTCCAGATCTGTGTGTGCTTCAACATACATACTACTTAAACATCACAGGAAGTGACCGATCGACCCCACATTGGGTTCATGTCAGTTGTGTTTGTTCCAAGTTAGCGCTTCATGTTTTACACAAAAGATGAAGTGGAGACAAACAAACGAGCCACGAACAAACATGAGGTCGTACTTTCGACATTACCCGACATGATATTTGAGAAGCTTTTAGGAATATAGGACAACCTTGTTAGCCCATATTAAACATCTTTAATCCCAAATCATGTTTTATACACTGAGCCCTGTATGTTTTTACCAGAACTTAAAGATAATTATAATAATTATTAAATTAATAACATCCACTTATTTCGGAAAAACTTAAAAATGGAAAGGGAAAATTTATTCAGTTTATTGGGGTAACAATTCTTTATTTTCTTACTTATTTAAAGCACATTTAAATGATTAAGTCAACCAATCAGTTAGACTTGACTTTGACATAACCTTTCTATAATCGATATTTCAGCATAAGTGGTTTGTTTATCAGTGTTGTGTGGTTGCCATATCTACATTTGCTTTGGGAATTAATCGAGATATTGAACAACATTAACTGATAAGAGGACAAGGCTACATACAAGTCATTTAAGTGATTTTAAGTGAGCTACTTTGGGAACACTCAGTGGTAAAACTAAATTCAATTTAAACAGAAATCAAGCCAAACATTGATAGAATATTTGATGTACAAATAATAAAATAAAGATATTTTTTTTCTTTTAATAAAATTTATGTGGTAGGCCTACACAGTAAAAAATGCAAATTGCCTATTTTTACATTACAAATACATTTAGATCAAAAGGCCTTAATGTGATAAAACAGCTGGTTATCTTACCACCCATCCATTAGAACAACATAGGGCTTTTAAAATCCTGGACCACTATCTTAACATTTTGAATTCGGATGCAACTAATTTTGGGAGTTTGTAATTGGACATCAAGTCAAAATTTTAATACCATTTTCGATTATGAATTTAAAATAATGCATTAATTTTAACAGGGAATTATAACATGCAGTCCAGCACAAACACATATATAAAACAAAACTATCAATATATTGTTTATTTGTAACAGGAGTCCAATCAATTTTGATATAAAAAAATGTGTCAGCTAATCAGACGTGAATATAGATTTTGGAAAATGCAGAAACAATATAAATCTGTGGCAGCACAAGTAAGCTGCAGTACAAGGTAACTGATATATAAGGTTCCATGTACAATCAATACAATTACTAACCTCCCTATCATTTTAAATTTTTTCGTCAACTTTTCGCCCCAGGTTTTCTTTCTCGTGCGACTGGGTGATGTGATTTTACCCCCACTGGCTTCGCTCTTGCTACGGCTCAGCGACTCTGAAAACACATTATGATGTCATAAATGTATACAAAACGTAGAATACGGAAATTCAGGTATTTATAGATAAACTATCACTACAATTTATTTTAAACTTGAATTCAATGATTTCTATTATGACGTTTCAAAGATGTTAAATTGTAAACCAGGAAATGTTTATAAATGAATAATTTTTAAAAAACATATATATAATATAATTAAAAAAATATAAAAATTTGTATTATTACCCTTATAGTTAAAAAGTGGGTCTAATTGTATCAATTTAAATATTTAATTAAAGTTCATGGGAAGATTGGTATTGGAACTTTGAGTAGACAGTAGATCAACTATCTTGTTTCGGTGGCTTTAAGCCAGAAGCTTATCTTGGTAAATAGATTGGATCCATTGATCCATGTCATATTATATCTTGGCCTAGTTCAAACATCGATTGTACAAACATTGGACCGGACCAACGGTAAAAATAACATTGCTACTGTTCTGTCGAGGGCATTATGCGATTCAGCTGTTTGGGTTTGATGGTGGTCCATCCATTTTCGGGTACAATTTTATTACATTATAAGCATAAGGTACCGGTATTAATTTTACTTGGTACTAAAATTTCCAATTACAATAAATCCATATTGTAAATTCATGCTTGTGATTATTTAAACATGATTACGGTAATGTACACTTTAGGCAGCGGCAAACAGAACAAGTATGCGTGGTCTGTTTAATTAGGCCCTGGGCGTAAGCTGTATTAAGGAATGTTGTTTATGCAGTGCTGGTACTAAAGAAGATTAAATAATGAATATACTAACGATTTAAAAAGGCCTGATTTTTTTTATACCCAAAACCCATTAATAAATATTTTTTATAAATATACCCTTTATAAAATTTGAATAAATATTATTAAAATTTGGGCAAATTTCAGTGTAATGGATATGAGCTATTTGGTTTAAACTTGACTTGAAAGAAATGTCCCCCATAAAACCCTATACATTTAACGACTCTATTTGAATAAGTTGTCTGTCTTCTTCAATAAAGGATTATCTATTAACCAAGATCCATGCTGGTTTATGACTCGTGTGCATGATTTATATGTGAAATAGCTGTCAAAACCCTATTGTGCAATACATGAAAGCAATTTGGGGTAAGTACGTTTTCCAAAGCCATAAAACACCATGGTTTATTGTACAATATACAGGAATGACAGGACTTCTGTGTAGTTTGTGTGATTTTAGATCTTTACTTAATGTACGGTACGAGCCTAAGTAATAAGAAGTGCCGGTACATTAATCACAGCATGATTTATATAGTTGCATCATAGAGCCACACCTTTTAGTTCAAATTCAAAGTCAACAAACAACATACCAAGCATAAGTGACATACCATACAGGTTATTCACGTAATTTTCATAACTTATACACATGACTGTGCGACCATAGGCTATGTTCATCATATCACAATTACGGTTCTATTATGATCTATTTATGGAGCATTGTGTGCAAGACAATACGATCTGAAAGTGCTGTTTGGTGACAAATACCTTACAAAGCCATTTATTTGACATCTTATTGAAGGTTCAAAAACTACCAGCTGTCTACGTATGTCTTAATTAACTAATATATTTAAGTTTTGAATAATATGAAAAAACAGTTCGTTCCAGAAACCATTTCAGCTTTAGGGTAGCAAAAAATAATAAATAAATTAAGTCATCAGACATGGTATTAAAGTTAAAAAATAATCGACAAAAATACTGAACTTACTACTTTAAAGGTTTTAATTCTAAAACATTATATGTATCACTGCAAATAATCTATTTTCTAAAAAAAATCTTGGGTACTTTATAATTAAAATGTTTAGTTTCAGATGGATAAAATATTACAGTACTGTTTCAAAACAAACATATTATTTACCTTTCAGGCCATTGGGTTCTTTAGATTGAACACCTGGAGATAAATTATTTCGCATTTGAGTTTGTTCTTTGTGCTCCGTATTCTCAAAATTGTTGACGAAAAAAGTATCCTTCGAATAAGATGGACTAGAGGGAGAATTGACTGATAACATTCGTTTCGCTGATTTTTCAATCGGGCTTTTCTGCAATTTCCCTGATGAACTTTCTGAGTTAGGTTTTAAAATTCCCTTCAAAGAGTTTTTGCGTGGGGGTCGTATGTTGGTGGGGGAATTGGATGATTGACTGCTTCCATCACTGGAGGACTCAGATGTGGTTCGCTTGTTTCGGGAGAACCATTTCTGTGAAAAATGAGGATAAAACTTAAATCAATCTCTTTCAGTGAAAATATATACTAAATTTTTACTAACCAACGTTTGGGTATATAGAGCAATACTCCATTTCAACTGACATTTTACTTACGGAAAAGCCCAAACCCCATAGATACTAAATAAAGGTTTTAAATTAGACTAAGAATATATGTTGTAGTACTAACAGATCGCAAACTTTAAACAAAAATAATTATTCAAACTTTACCTGGTTTGAAGGTTTTTGTGTTTCGTTTGTTTGGTCGAGGCTACTTTTCCTCGTTTTAACTGGCAAACTAAGGCCTCCTAATCGGTTCTGTAGTTCTGGAGATACCTCTGTCCCTGTATTTAACCATTCACGTTTTTGATCCACTGTTACGCCGATTGTTTTTGGCGGCAGTTCAACTTGGTGGTTGTCAAATTGACTTATCGGAAATCGAGGAATCCCATTTATCTGTGTTGTATTTATTATTGGTTTAATGTTATTTCTCTGTGGTGCGATGGAGCTGGTTTTGTCGAAATTGTGCTGATTCATCGAAGCTTCTGATGAGTCAGTATTGAGAGCAGAGCTGACTGATGACGACGAACTTGAAACACTTGTTCCAGGTTTGAGAAACACGTCAACGCTAATCTCTTCACCCATACAACTGGATAACGATGACTCGCCATCAGATTCGGCAACGTCATCATAATCAGGCTCAGAGATTCTGTCGATCGATTCCACCGATGTACTGGTGATGTTTTGCAAATTTTCTTTGTTTCCTAATTTTTCCTTAAACTTCCATTTTCCGTTCTCTTCATACCGCGCTACTGTTGTTAATATCTCATCCAACAAGCTTCCATACCCATTGCTTTGGACCTCAGACTCTTGGGTGACTCTTTGTTTGGCATTTAATTTCGGGGGAAGGGGAGGTGTTTTCATGCTGCTGTTGTTGTTAGTATTGATTGGCTTATCACAGATGGCAATGGCGCTGAGCAATATTTGGAAAGATTCATCAAATTTATCCTGCACTGCGCTATAGCCGGTTGAATTTCCCGTTAAACTTGCTTTCCGATCTGACATCTTTTCAGGTAGAGGTTTTGGTGTGTTTTCACTGGAAATAATTGTGTTGTCATACACACTGTTAATAGCTTTGTTTTCGCAAAGGACACTGAAATTGTTGTTTCTGTGCATTCCACTATCAGGATAGGTTGTTAGCAATCTATCTTCGGGTACTGAGGCCATTGATGGCTTATTGGGAAATTTCTGCGGCATTGAACTCTCGAGCGAAGTTGTGTCACTGGAAATGCTGCTTGTTGAAACTACATGCCCATTTTCATTGGCATGTGGCGTTTTAATCGTAAGTGCAAGTAAACTAGGCATCGCCATAAGAGCGGCAACAATCTTGACACCAAGGTGGCTGACCTCTATACTGTTGATGGCCAACAACTGATCCCCAGGATTTACCAAGTCCACTGCTTTGCACTTAGGTGCCAATCTACTAATAAATATTCCTTCTTTGCAGCGTGTACCGTCCGGGAAAACAGAGAAATGCGTCCCCCTTGAAATTTTACGCTTTTTAATAAAAATCCCAAGTGTTTCGTTTGGGTTTCTGTGAATTTCAACATTTTTTATACAACAAGTTCTTGTGTCTTTGTTCGTAAAACTACGAATCCTACACACACTGTTTAATTTCTTCACAAATCCGTTATTGTCCTTTCTCTTTTCCACTTTTTCAGCAGCCCTTATTGGTTTTTGGGGCATTGTAGTCTGAGGGTGCCCACCATTTTTTATATTATTTCTTGTTTCTGATTGCTTTATTTGTGTCAGCAAGTCAAGAGGAAGGTCAATTCCTACAGGATTGAATCTGCTCACCCTTATTTCACCCTGGTGAGTTAAAGGAAATTCGTTTAAAACATACCCCGGTACTTTAATAGTTAAAATCTCATGATTAAACTGTAGGCATAAAATTAGTGGGACAAACGATACTTTGCTTAGCACATAGCACAAATAGTCAATGTTTACGGTCCTAAAAATCTACCAACATATATTACTTTAAACATCTTTTGGATAAACAGTCTGAGATGATACTAACCTGAATATTTAATGTGGACCACAAATTGTGGAAACTACATTCCAATAATGTGCCAATTATAATTACAATTTAAACAAATCGCAGAATTTATTATGATTGGGGGTTATATCACCCCTCTTCACCAACCCACGGCCTACTTACTTTTCTTCCAGAGACGGCTCTGTTCGTCCTTAGCCAAACTCTATTGTGTTGGGCATTTCCGTTTTCCAGACCATGTGCGTTTTCATCGTTAGTTGTCAATGAATGATTGTTGGTGACTTTTTTCCGACGAACGGCTGGCAGGGAGAAGGAACGTTTGAACGTACCATTGGAATCTGTATCAACCAGATTCTCATTGATCCTGCTCATTCTTATTCCTCATATCCAATTTAAGAAGAAATATCCGAAGTTTTGACAGCATAAATATCAGTTGCCTAATCTAAATAGACCTAAGTATCTAAAAAACATGATAGAGTTAATTAATGCAATAGCATCAAATTAGAACACGAATACCAATCAATCAAACATATTTAGTTGATAAACACACAAAAAAAAAATTATCAATACAACAAATTAAACTTATGTTTAACTAGGAGACATCAAGTACATTTAAACTTATCACAAAAACACTGCCACTCTTCTGTGATGGGCATTTTTTTTATTTACCTATAATATAAATAAATAATATAAAATCAAATCTTGCAAAAAAAACCAAAGGCGCTGTTAGAAAATATGAAATAAATATTGCCATCATACCCATATAAGTTATTTCTTATTCTATTTAACATTATTCTCGTATTATTAAACACTACTCTTGGCTGCAACGTTAAGTAATATCGTCTCCGCAAACGAACTGAGCTAACCAGGCCAAACACTTCGAAATTCCGGCGTCTAGCTAGGTAACGAAGCAGCTGTCTGTCTCATTAAAATATTAGATACAAATTATACAGAAACCTTCAGTTAACAATATTTGACTCTGAAGTCTGGTAGAAAAATGACCACCTTTCATTGTATATCGTATTTAAATTATAATTATGACGGCGAAAGCGATCAAATACAACTTACGACAATGTCATACCTTGAGCGTTCGTGACTGCACGCATCGATAACTTGGAGATATTTTGACGCGACAACCGCGATTATGACGTCGGTATGTTTCAACAGCGCTTGAGCGCCCACAAACGACGCCGTCGGCGGTACTTTGAAATTTATAGTTTTGTTAGAATGATATGATTCGGGTGTAGGGTAAACGTTTAAAAAAGAAGGTTAAAACAGAAGCTTCGGACACTTAAAATTGTCACAAAATACATGTATGTAAAAAATAATAACATATTCATACGTTAGCCTATCTAGGTCCGACCGGTTCGTCTTGTGGTTTAATGCGACGCCTTTCATCCGTAAGTTTGCAGGTTCGAAACTGGTCGCTAGTCGGTTGTGTCATTGCTCAAGGCACTTAACGAACATTCCCTGAACCTAGCTGATTAATGGGTTCCACCAAATTAAAGGAACGTTACAATTGTACAACCCACTGTAATAACTCCGCTAACCCTACGGTGGACGCGAGGTGATCTGACGAATGCCCGTGTGTTAAACCCCTTGGTTTTCACATTCACGGAGATAAACATGAATATCCTATCCTATTCTATCCTAGGCAAAAATAGCTGCATCTTTGGAGTAGACCTAGTTTTAAACCGAGATGGGGATCATCATCATCATCATGTTCTCTTTTAATAATGTATATGAATCGATTGCGCATACCACCCGACGGTACAATCATTTAAACAAATATTTTTAAGCCATTGTTGACTGACACCTTTTTTTGGTTTTATATAGAAACTCGGATAGGGGTTTTCCATAAATGGAAAAAATACCGGATCATACAATTCTACAATTACCATCCAATCAAAATGCTATATTTTTGTCGGTGTTTTTAACGTCATAAGCCACGTGTTTGGTTTGATAACAACATGACAAACGATGCATGAATGAATATTGCTGCCTGCCTTTGCTATACAAGTAAAAAATATATAAAGAGTTTCGTGTTACATTATTTTGCAGGTTAAATAAGCCTTTAGGATATGCATATTAAAGTCTTTAATACCGTTTTTTGTGTGTACGGTAACCCATGCATCTACCAGCAACTTCTGGTATATGCCTTACCATAGAACACAGACCGGTTTCTAACCATACTCCGAACGATTAGCTTGTTGGGTTAGTACATTGCTTTCAGCAAAAGGGTTGCAGTTTCTAAACTGGTCGCTAACTATTCGATTGTGTACTTGGACAAGGCACTTATCTGACATTGCCTAAACCCAGTAGATTGATGGGGTTTTCCAAAGTTGAAGGAGCGTCATATTCATACACAACACACTGCAATAGCTCTGGTAACTTGAGGATAGATACATGTGTTAACGTCTCTTGAGTTTTCCCATTTATTCAATAAACGTGAATATCCTATTCTATCCTATCTTACCCTTTTTGCTGCATTTAGATTTTCCGTTAGTCAATGGAAAAATTGTTTATAATTTTAGATTATAAAAATAAAATCAACAGCTTTAAATGTTCCTACTCGGTTACTGTAAGTGGTAAGAGGGTTGTTAGTCTGTAGGCACCTGGAAGGTTGTGGGATTGAAATCAGCTGTCACTAGATGGTTGTGTTTCTGGGCAGGCATGTATTAGAGGACATCGCCTGAATGCAGTGGATTACTTATACTGGAGTACTTTTGGTAATCCGACAGTGAATGTAAAAGTAATCTGATGATTGTCTGTGTGAAAACTTTTCTTGTATTTTTACATTCAACTGGTTAAAACATAAATATTACATTCTATACAAAATTTCATTAATTTGTATAAACGGTAGAATAGTTTAAAAAGAGATTTGTTTTGATGTTGTAATTTATTTTTTAATCTTAAAAGTATAATATTCTGTGTCTACTGGTACAATATTTTTAATTTATAGGTACTGCACAACCAATTATTTCGAAAGAAAATGATTTAACTTTAGTTGCAATTTTGTGCTAAAACAAGTGACTTTTTACTGATTTAAAAAATTCTTAAAAATGGCTGGTGTGAGAAAAAGAAACCCAGTTAAAGAGCAATCAACTTTGCCGATTCACTCTGCAAAGAAAACAAAAAAGAAATCAGCTGTGAATTTGCAAATGATTATTTTTCTAGTCATTGGTTTGAGTAAGTATTATGATTTGGAAAATAATTAAGTTTAGTGGTCTGAAATTGAAATAAAAATGTCCGTCCACTTTCAGACAAAGGATTAAAGGAATATTGTAAGCCGCGAGCTGGTTTGTTGCTTGGTTGTGTCCTTGTCGAGCCACTGAGTAAACGATGCTACAATTTGGTTACATAGCTAAGTGGGCTAGTGTGCTTGCCTTTCAGCTGAAAGGACCTAAACTGGAACTAGTCATTAGCTATAGTCAGTGTTGCTCTGGTCCAGGTACCTAGCGGATAACACCCAAACCCAGTAAATAATTTGGTTGTACTAAAATTAAATAAACTTAATAATCACATACCGCACACTGCAGTAGCTCTTGTTTTACAAACTGCTGTTTTTTGCAATATTTTTACAAATTCATTGACTATTTAATTTTAGTGGTTGGGAAGAATCGATTAACACAATAACAAATGCACAGCCAGTATTATAAGTGAATTATCAGGAGATTTATTTCCACAGTAATTGGACTACTTGTGGCATCCGTTTATGACTCATGGTGGCGATCCCGACGACTATTCACCCCACTTTCAACTGACAACCAGATTGAAAAAAATGATGCAAAATTCTGGGGAACATATAGACCACAGGTCAGGGTTAACTTTTAAGAATGAGAAAACGCCAGAAAATTGTTTGCTTGTTGTCTCAGTGTTTGACTGGTAGCATGTCAGACCATCAGTCGAAACTGGAACCAGTTTGAGGCTAATTGGTTGTGTATCTGGGTAAGGCATCTGAACCCAGTGGACTGATGAATTGTACTAAAACTTAAATAATGATTGTTAAATTAATGTACACGACACTACAGTAGCTTTAAAAACAATAATGATTGCTTCGTAACAGGGGGTTCAGTGGCATATTTTTGAACTCATTTTTAATAAAAGATTTTATGTTTGTTTGGGACACAGGTAATTAAAAAGGATTCATTGACACAAAAATGAATTCTGACTGATTGTTTTGTCTTTTTAATTCTGGATTATCAGACCTTTTCTGCTCTGCTATACTCATAATGATGCATGATATCATCCAGGTATACATGGGGATGAAGACTAAATCTCCACGGTCACTGGTTACCGGACTGATGTGGCTTAAACAACATGAGCGATACCAGAACGAACTCCCACTGAGACACACTTGTGAACATGGTATGTGGATGATCACTTATAGAAGTTCGCTCAGCTGCCAGAAGTCTGCTCTAGGACCGATTACTGGGTCTATTACAGTGAGGCTGCTCTTTATCCTAATTCTCAACCATATTTATATTTGTATGAATTACGCTTGATAAGCGCTCAACCCGTCAAATCTGTATTAAACGACACTATTAAACCTTTAAATCTGTGCAACACTATTAAATATTTATTTGTTTAAAAAAACAAATTTGATAATAATGCCATAGTTGTGTCCCAAGTGATTTACAAATAATTGCGTACACACTAGGAGATAAACCAACTGACTTTATATGAGTTTTTACCCAGGTGACAAGCTGTTACGGTACGGTTGGACAGCCCATGATGGAGAGAACTTTGGCATCCAAGACATGGTTGAACAAGGTTACATCATCCGGACTTCATTCGTGAAAAAGTCGGGTGGTCTACATGGGGGGGATTGGACTTGGAGAGTTACTGGAACTCAGGTGAGGTTCATATTGTACTAAGTCTCATAGATAAGTAGGTGTGTGTTGTTTGGTGTTCGCCCAACCAGTTTAAACACAATTGTGTCACTTAAGCCAAGGCATCTTTCAATTGTTAATGATCATGGCAAAGTTGTGTCGATCAAAAATCCATTGTAAGAAATCAAGAAAATATCAAATGTTAAACATGTAATATTTGCTCTGGCTACCTGACTGTTGGCCCCATTACGGTACGATAAATTCTTTGTGTATATCAAATTTGTAAAAATGTTATTTTAAGTTTTTATAATATATGTATGCATTCTGTAATTTTCTGAAAACACACAACTGTGTTTTAATTTATACTCAATATCACTGGGCTTGACTTTGAGCTAGATACCACTGGTTTTGGGCAAATTTTATTTAAAACTGCATAAGAACTGATTTAAAGCTCTCACCCACCCAATGTTTTTTTGACCATTGGGTTTTTCAGTTACGTCAGCCATCAGGTAACAAATTTTAGCAAAAAAAGCCAGGTTCTGACTAGCCAGGTTTGGTGTGTTCAGCCTAAGTCAAACCATCTTTAAATTTACTGACAGACGATGAATACATCAACCACCTTATCAGTATTCTTCTACGCTGCCACCGACCAACAAGGACAGCTGACACCCATGGTCCAGGATGGTAAGAATGGGAAGTATCTTTCACAAATCAATGGTGAGTTGCCTAAGAAATGCAGGAGAACAATGCTGATATCGTATCAGACACATTAGCTGAAACTTAAAAGATGAATTGTCTTTATGTTTGCTGTTTGCTTTTTTGATGTGCCTAACTATTTTAATAAAAAAGGGAAATAATAAGCTGTGAGCAGTTAATTTAAAAAATATTTTGAGTTTTTGAAAACATGTTACTATTAAGATAACTAAACTCTGTAAGATTGCGCTCTTATAGGGTTATTTGTAATTGACAAGTAATAAAGATTTCGTGCCAATGCCACTGATGATAAGGTGGGCTTAAGACCATCAGAAGTTGTTTAGTACGATCTAATAGGTTTTTACACAGTATTATACAAAGTTAATCCGTTTGGTATGACTGCTGTGAGCAAGCTTTCACACAGAGCTGCCGGACTAATGTACAAACAATTTCAGGTGAAACAGAGGAACTCGGAAAATTCTCCATCAAATTTCCATCCGAGAACACTGGGGTGAAAACTCGCTACCACTGGGTGGCTGCAAGAGCAGAGGGGCTGCACAAGATAAAAGACGCAGCACTGCGAAAGATGCAAGCCGCCATCGAGAAAGTAAACAACCGAGAAAAAGTGATCTACTTCCTTGGGGATTCCCCAAATAAAAGTGACCCTCCGGGGACGACATCAGATGTGCTGTTCCACCAGGTGGGGTTGGTTGTTTGAAAGAACTTTATCTTTTAAATTATGTTTTTACTTTTAATATAACTAAGCTACGTTTATGTATTTATACATTGCTGCCACATGCTGATCAAGTTTCTGGAACTTTTGAGTCTGATTTAAAATGTCGCTTTCTGTGTTTAGTAAACTGTTGTTTTAATTACAAATATGTTTTTACACCGGGTCTGGGTAACCATTGTGTGATAGAAATTATTTAACTGACAATTTACTGGCTAGGAACAGAGTTTATTTACAGACACTTGACTGCCAATTTAGAGTAGTAATTCTATGGTTAATGTTTCCATTTTTAATGAAAGTTACTAACTTTTTATGCATGTCAGTTTTGAGGTGAATTATATTAGATTATTTCAAGTTTTTGTGCAAAAATTACACAATAAGATAAATTGCTGTTGACAGTCTGATGAGTGCTCATGTTCAACTAATAAAATATTAGGTTAAAATACAATGTCGCCATGCCCATCCATAGATGCAAAATCGTAATAAATGACCAAACTATTATCTAGGTGACGCTGAAGCTTCCATTCGAACTTGATATTGTGTTTGAGAGTGGGAGTGCCCAGCGGAAAGTAGAGTTGTCCAGGAATGTTTATACCACACAGCTGGCAAGCTGGAAGGAAAAATTCGACCAAAACTTCGAAGAAAGGTAAATATGTGGTATCATGTTTGTTCTTGTGGTTTGGAAAATGACTCTTTATAACTAGGTAAACATCAGAACTATATTTACACAGTTGGGTTGCTGGATCTTTTGCAGTCGTTGGACGGCAACTTCGTTGCAGTGGATTAATGGGTTTTACAAAATTTACACAGTCACAGTCTTCCTGTCTCACTTTACAGACATTGTCTGAACCCAGCAGATTAATGGGTTCTACCAAATTTGTATCCCGGGGTATCATATCCAAGTAGTTGAAAATCTAAGGATTTACAATATTGAGTGTTTTTCAAGGTTCCCGTTAAAGAACAAAGGTTATGACACTGCACAAATAAGCTTTGCAAAAGCGATGATGAGTAATATGATCGGAGGGGTAGGATATTTCTATGGCCACTCCCTCGTACAATCTGACCAGCAGAAGGTGCCAGTGCCATACTGGGATGCAGGACTGCTCACGGCTGTTCCATCAAGGTCATTCTTTCCAAGAGGTTTTTTATGGGATGAAGGTAACTACAGAAATAATATTTTCAGATTTTTTCCTTCATTCAAATTCAAAATTAACATTTTTATTATTTGTTAAAAATTTAGATTTGGTTTTAAAAAAATCACTAAAAATTGCACTAAAGATGGCGACAAGTACAAAAGTAGCCAAAACGTATTTATTAATGGGTTTAACAAAATGTTGGCCCGCATTACGGTGTTCTTGGATGGTTACAAGTTTTAATTACCAAGATAATAATTGCCATACCACTACCTAATTTACTTCCAAGATCACCCATTTATAAGTTTCAGAAAATAAATTTAGGTAAAAAACTTTCAGGCATTATTATTTTCCGAAAAAAAACAAGAAGAATGACAGAATATGGGTAGAAACAAGTTGTGGTGTTAAACCTTCTGACCTCGAATTTTTGTTCAACTGGCCAGGCTTCCACCAGCTGCTGATAAGCAAGTGGGATCGCTCGCTGAGTGAGGAGATAATCGAACACTGGTTGTCGCTGTTGAACAAAGATGGGTGGATTCCGAGGGAACAAATATTAGGGGAGGAAGCTCGGAGTAAGGTGGGTGTGCTGTGTGGTGTACAATGCGTGTGCTGAGTACATCTTTGTGTGCCAGACTGATTTGACATCCAAGTCTGTTGAAAAATCTTGTGAAATGCTAATTTCTATCTTTCTATCTCTGTAGTGTTAATTTCTGTCTCTGTACAGGCAAAAAGATTTTTATATCGAGACCTTTAATTATGTCTGCATATATCTTTACAATTTTTTGTTGTTTTTCCTATATATTCTGACTTGTCTAATTATACCTGTTGTATTCTTGTATTGGAGATACTTGGTACTGAATCGTAGTGAATGAAATTAAAGCGAAACAGATCGGGTTATATAGCAGGAAATGCACGCAAAGAATGTTACATACCAAAGTAAATGATTATTACGTACATGCGGGCATGATTACAGGGCACAAAATAACTGTCTGGAATCCTGCATGTATTACTGCAGGATAGAAATTAAAGCATTTCCACAACAATACCGAAACTCGATAATTGATTAGTTTTTAGACGTGTTATAACGACTTTGTTTTGCCGTTTTTCCCCCATTTTCCAAATTTTTATCAAAGATCCTGGATTGTGGAAACAAAAAATAAACTGAAACCCCGCAGGTCCCAACAGAGTTTGTGGTGCAGCACAACAAGAACGCCAACCCCCCAACCTTGTTCCTCGCCATCGAATCAATTTTACGAGGCTTCAACAAAGACAACGTGGATGAGAGGGATCGGAAATTTCTCTCCAAAATCTTCCCAAAATTACAGGTGAATAATTGCATATGTACTGCTATAAATATGAAAATGGACAACACTAAATGGCTCCATCATAAACCCTAATGTTTTTTTTAATTTTATTATTTTTGTATCTTTCTTAAGCGTTCTTCTGTTAACAATAACTGAATTGTGGGCACGATATAATTAAAGATTTCCTGTGTTATAACACCCCTTTCTCCATCCAAAGGGTTAAACTGAAGTATACTATATCTAAACTACTGGTTGTGCCTATGTTATTAAAAAAAACTTGTTTAATACTTATCGATCCAAATAACAAACTTAACTTCACCCAGGTCTGGTATGATTGGTTCAACACAACACAAACCGGCCCCGTGCCATTCAGCTACCGATGGCGGGGCAGAAACGGGGATACCGATAGCGAGTTGAACCCCAAGACCCTTACATCGGGGTTGGACGACTACCCCCGAGCCTCCCATCCATCCCAAGATGAGCGACATGTTGATCTGAGGTGTTGGATGGCAACGGCATCCGGAACAATGGCCAAGATCGCTAGAGTTGTAGATCCAGGTAAATCGATTATGATGTAATAATGATATCACATGTGTACCGTGTACCAATCTGACTGTTAGCACAGAAGTGATTTCGTAGTTATAACATCACAAACTTTAATTTTAGTTTATCTGCAATAAAATAAATAAAGTACAATTAAGTCACCATGCTATCGTACAGAGGAACACAATCAACCAGACAGAAGTCCCTGAAAAAGCTAAAAAAATGTACTTATAACATGACATCCACAATAACCTGACTGTGAACATACAGTAATCTAACGAATACCCATGTTTTCATCCCATGCTATGCTTTTCCATATAAGAAAAATACTATTCCGACATCCCCAATCCTACAGACAGCGCATCGAAATATGAAGCGACGCACAACATGCTCAACAACCACAAACTATTGAACGAGCTGCACTGGTCTGCCGAGATGGGGTTGTATTCTGACTATGGCAACCACAGTGAGCGGGTGTACCTAGCAAGGAAAACGTTCCAACCAAGTAATCCAAACCAGCGGCCGTACCAAAAAATGGTTCGTGTCGAGAGAAAGAAACCAAAGCTCCGATTCACTGACACCTTTGGTTACGTCAGTCTGTTCCCATTCCTGCTACAGGTTTGATTTTCGGTTAATATCACTGTATACTACCACCTCACCTACAGACTAGTTGTCATTCATACAGCTCTTTTTGAGGGACGATTGGGAATAAAATCTATTAAGAGCACACCGTATATGGGAAAAGGTCCTAAGGGACTATCAGTATTGACACTAGACCGCCTGCTGCTATTTTTTTTAGAAAGCAGCCCATATGAAACCATTTATCAGCTTTTTTTACATCAGTTAAAAATACAATACACAATCACGCTTTACTAAACAATACATCAAAGAGTTAGCAACATTAAGAATAAGATTAAAGAAAGACAGACTGAACAGACAAAACAAAAATTCTTGATTTTTTAAGCACAAACCAGCAGTTATAAATGTTACTCAGAATTAAAAAGATATTTGAATTAAAAGCGAGAGCACATATAAAATACACTAACCACTATAAGTTTATCTTAGGGATAAAATAGTCTTAAACCACAAATTTTTTAAATAATTTTAAATAAGGTTACATCACTACTAGCATTGTTTTGCTTTCCTGTGTTAAAAGTAAACCCACTTACAATGTTAAGCATATCATTTACCTGTTTATACCCAGATTTTTGTTGCCATCCTTGAGTTTTAAGAATTGTTTCATTTTGTTATTGGGTATGATAATCAGTATCTTACCCCAAATCCAATATTCCAGATTTTAAGACCCGACTCTCAACAACTGACCCAGATCCTTGAGGATTTAAGCGCTAAGGACCTCCTGTGGTCAGATTATGGGTTACGTTCGCTATCCAAGCGCGACCCACTTTACATGAAACATAATACTGAGCACGACCCACCCTACTGGAGGGGGGCCATCTGGGTGAACATGAACTTCCTTGCAGTGCGCGCTCTCAAACATTACTCCGCTCCTGGGAGCAGGAACTCTGAGAAGGCAGCACAACTGTACAAAGAACTACGTTGGAATCTTGTCAACAACATGTACAAGGAATACAAGAGATCCGGATATTTGTGGGAGAGCTATAATGATGTGACAGGGAAGGGGCAAGGGACACATCCTTTTACCGGGTGGTCTGCTCTTGTGGTGTTGATGATGTCAGAACAATTTTGATGACATCACTGATGAGGTCATAATAGGAAATTATCGCTAATAAGCAAAGGACAGTTTAACTGGAGTTTTAGCAAGCACCACTATTGTTATAGAGTTGCTACTTCTTCATTGGTGCATTAAAGAGATACTTGTGCTAATAGCACCAGCATGCTACTCGTTACACAGGTACTATATGCTTCCCAATCTCTTAATGTAATTATGAAATTGCAGTACAAAATGCTGCCGAGTTTGCAATACAAATTATATTTAGTATGCTATGTTGGTTTAAGTAAACATATAAGTTAGCATAGGAATAAGAGGACTGATTTTAATCCAGTAAAAAACATGTAAAAGTGAAACCGTCAAAGTATAATGTGTCATATTGCCAGAGCTTTTTAATTTTTCTTTGATGTTCTTTAACTGTCCAACTTAAGGCTTATAAGATTTTTCCAGCTATAAAAATAACTGATAAGTTCGTGAGCATCCTAGATAACTAACAGGCTGCATTTTGTAAAAAAAACTGGGAAAACTAACCTAAGTGATAAGGAACTTACTAGCATTGGTCATCTTTTAACCATACTTTCAGACATGCACAATAATGCTAGTCTACATCCAAACACTTTTCATGAACAAAACTATTTATTGCACAACAACAGTAAAGTATAAAATGAATGACCAATATATATGTAGTAATTAGAGTTGGTAATAATATTGTAATAAAACGACATGTTATACGAATTTTTCAAGATCAATGCATATACTGTAAATCAAATGGTATATTATTATTAATATACTAGCTAATTTGATCTTCATAATAAAAATCATTTTAGAATCTTTACTAGTGAAATAAAAAAACAAATGTTTTTATAAATTTCAAAAAATCAATTGGTTGATTGAATCATTTTGCGATTGAGGAAATTTGATCTCTTATTTTGGTGAGCGAATCCAGCATTGTGTTCAGCGTCTCGCGGCTTAAATCAATGTCCATCATTTTCTCTGATGTCTATGATAGCAGAGAAATAAAACAAATTCGTAATACCTCATTTGGTAGCATGGGCTTAAACTTTAAATGACACAAGCAAAACACACATGACGTTGCACATCGCTACACTGTCAAATATAATTACAAAAAAATCTTTAATATGTGCTTAAAACACCAACAACATTAACACAATAGTATTGTTCAAAGTGTGCAAGTATGGCTCCATCTGGCTCCCCCAATTCCACGTTAAATTAATAACCCTTAATAGCAGGGGTGGGCAACTTTCCTAGTCAGTAGGCCAGATGTGGGAAAATAAAGTTCTTGGTAGGCCGCAGTATTACATGATAGTTTAATATCTTAATTACAGGGTATGGTTAGATACAGTCTGCGGGCCGGTCAAAATCCCTTCATGGGCAGAACCCGGCCCGTGGGCCGTATGTTGCCCATGCCTGCTTAAGAGCATCCTTGTATTTGTGCTTGTGCATATAGTTGGGTTAAGATATTGCATGTGCTTTGTATTGGTTATTAATTGTGATAACAGGCTATTTGATGCAACTAGATTTTAATGTAAAGTTTGTTAAACAAGTAAAGCTTACTGCATTGGCGCATTCCCAGTGCGACATAGATATAAATTCTTACCTCGAAATTGACAACACAGGAGGGCGCTCTTGAGGGATTCTCTGTCTCCAGATTCCAATTAAATTTGACGAGTTTCGGGATGCTTACTAGGGGAGTGTGTACAAATGTTAATAAAATGTGTTGGTCAATGTAATAAGGCCTATTATACGTGGCTTCCGTTCAACATGCTTTTACGGCTGACGACCAACAGTCAACAATAAGTATACATTTTCAGTTACATTTTCAAAAAAAATTTCTCTGCTACTGAATATGCTTCAAAGAATCCACGTGTCCAGTTCCCCACATATCACCTTGTTGCTGAAGCATCAGCGTCCTCCAATCTTCCATGTTCGATGAGATCACTTTAGTGAGAAGATCTCGAAGACTTGGGTGGAAGTCTTGTGGGAGGATGTCCTTGATTGTGGAGGTTTCCCCTGATGAATGGAGGATTGCATTTTTAATGTGTGTAATAAAATACTCATGTTTATCTTTGTGGAAAAATAACACATATATGATATTTTTCAGAATTGCACATTTCCGCTGTTGGGTTACCCTGGATAGATGTGTTATTTCTATCCTGGTGGGTAGGAAAATTACATTTAAGATTTTATACACTGTTATTGTCTGATACCTCACTGAGACTTTTTCCTAGCTTTAGTTTATTCCTTTAAACCAGTATGTTCTGCTTGCTCAGGAACACAGCAGACTATCTTGCAGATGGTTGCATAGAGTGGACAAGGAGTAGTTCCTGTTTATGTTTTTCTAAATATTCCCAGGTACTGTATGTAGGTGGGAAAAATGTTGATCCTTGGTATGGAAAAAACACAGGGGGATCTGGGGCAATCGTCAGTTAACAAGGTGGCAGTGAGAACGACATAAGTATTTCTCATGGTTACAAGTTGTCGCTTTGGGTCATCTTTTCCAGTGCATGTCGGACATGGTATCCCTGGGATATTCTACCTGTTCATTTCAGGTCGACACAATCTCTACTGTGTCGCTGGCTCCCAAGGTAAGTAAATTAAGTCGTCATAAGCAGAGTTTTAAAGCCAGTGATTTAAACGGGCAAATCTAAATTACAGTAATGGCAAAAATCAAAAGAAAAAATAAGTCCAACCTTGATAAATAACTTTCCCGAGTAAAGCCTCCAAAGCCCCACACAAATCCTTAGACTCTGTCGAATCGAGGTCAACCTCTTTTGCAAGGTCTTTAATTGCTTCCAACTTTAATGTGGGATCAACTATCGAATTCACCACTAGATGACAGCATTTAGCTACCGATTGCTTTGACGATGCCTAAATAGATTAATATGTATATAATTAATGTTGCCATTACAGAATAGCATACAAATGCAAAACATGCATTATAACAATTAATCCACGAACATCATAAACCAGTAAATGACAAACATTAGTTTCTATCATAAAATAATACAACATAACTGAAATCCATTTTCAAAGGACCAAAAACTTGAACTAATAATGATTAAACATCACAATCCTGCATATATTAGAGATAATTTAGACAGCAAGTTATTAGCCAGCTGTGTAAACTTGTGGTTTCACCAGTGCATCATAGTGTGAAGGTATATACTTGGTAGTTTATATTATTGATGATCAAAAGTTAAGTCTAATAAATTTAATCAATTGGAAGTTGTTATTTCTTACAGACAAAAGATTAATGAAAACAGACAAAACATAATTTGCGTGTTTGAGAAGATTTAAAAAATAGCTTTGCTACAACAGATATATACGTTTAAACTACAGAGAACATGAATAAAATATAGAAATTACAAACCTTCAATAAGTGAAGCAATCCACTGGTTTCATCATTATCTTGAGCCACCATTCTTACATAACAATACCTAACCTCACAGCACGGTACAACCTACATAGAATTTTGTTGAATATTATAATATAGAGCTCAAGCAACAATACAGTCTCAAAGTTGTTATAAATAGTGGGCTCTTGATTTTAAGGGGCAACATGAAAAATGTGGGGTGAAAAAATATCCTATAATTGTCACCCAACATTTTCTTCTTGGTAATAGTGTATTTATGATTTGGTGGGATTACAAAGGCTAAGTTGCGAGTCTACAGTTTAAGCACTGTGTAACTGGTTGAATTACAACATTTTAGGGGTGTACAAAAAATGTCCTTGTGACAGCAGCACTCATCAATACACAAAATTTAGGAGAGTTAAAATTTAGCATCAACAGTAATAGAATAATGAAACGGAAATATCTAAAATGTCAATATCGCACTAAAAAATTATTTTATCAATCACCAACAGTTTTAGCAATATTTGGATTAACCAAAAAACTTGCAGTTTAAAGGTCCGCTTTGTTTACAAGCTTGTTATGCTTATTTTGTCCGTTTTCCAAAAGCTGGGTTCTGATGAAGAATTCTCTGGCATGTCTCATTACTCAAAAAAGCAAGAAATGTACAAAATGAGAAACTAGCCCAGTTCAGTGCCGCTGGTGCATTTGGAAAGTTCTTCTATCCATATCAAAGCTGTTTTTCTTCCTTGTTTTTTTTCTCCTGATTTTTGCATTCTCATCATGACATGAGACTATCGATTATGACATCACTTAACATTCCCGAGCATAGCATGAGTCAGCAAATATTCTTGTCGGGTTTCACGGATTCGGATGGTCAGTTCTTCTAATTCACCTTGAAACCGCATCTATTGCAAAACATAGGTTTGTGAAGTCTGTCCCAAAAAGATAAATTTATTAACAAACAAAATCTTTCTTACATTCAACTATGCATAAGGCAAAAAAAGCTTTTCATATTGATAGATTACCAGTGCTAGAATACTAATGATTTAGAGCATGGAATGTATCTTTATGACATACAGTCAATTTAAGCCTAAATTTAGTTTTATTTCACCTTCAGCATTTCATTCTTAATATTCTCCCCCTTTATAAGGTGTTCCTTTCTCTGCTTCCGCTTCCGAAGTTCTGCCAGCTCCGATGACAGTTGTTCCAACTTAATCTCAAGCCGACCTGTTGGTTTTAAGATAGATCATTCATGATTATCTACAGATGTTGAAAAACATAAATCATGTCATAACATAGACAACCTTTGGATTACCGAATGTAGACAGTTGGGTTACCAGAGCTATAGTGAGGTGTTGTATATGTTAAAGACAATACCTGTTTTTATTCAACATATTAAACCACTATGTTATTTTTTTGTAAGATAAGCGTCTTACCCAAGAACACTGCCTAGATTATAGCCCACAACATCATACTACATAAAAAACACTTAAAATTAATTTTATAGTCTAGCATAAACATTACTATCACATTCTATATTAATTTAAATTCACCTAACAAAACAAAGGTACTTGGACACGATGTGGTTCACTCAACAACTACCCACCTCTCTCATGCTTGTCGGTCACCACGGTCACCCCCTTGGGTATTTCACTCAGGTCAAAATCCTGGGATTATTTAAAACATTACACTATTTAGAAACAATTAAGACTAGCAAACTATTTAAAATCAACTACAAAAATACTTTAACTTGTTGCACATATAAACTGAAAGTATTCATTCTTGGTTGTAAACTAGAATTGTACATCATTTTTGCATAGAAAAGCATGAATATTAAAACCGGGTAGGCCTACTGTTTCGGTCAAGTTAAACAGAATTTGTTATATTACCGGTACTATAAAATGTATAGCCAGTATAGCCTTTTTTTATTTATTTGCAGGTTTATTAACATTCTGTGCTACCAAATGCATGATATATGTAAGTTGCACCGCTTTACAAAAGGTTTGCAGGAGTTTAGTTTGAACTCAGGCACCCTGGTTTTCCTGCTAAGTATCCCATTTATCCCGAAGATCCCACCTTGTCTTCCACAGCATCAATATTGACCTCCTCCTTCTCTCCTTCGCTCTCAGAACTCGAGATGTCTTGGAAGATCTTGTGCAACTCATCCTGGTCTGCAAGGTAATGGTTTTCAAGTCAGGATAGGATAGGATATTCATGTTTATCCCGTGAATGGGAAAACCAAGGGGTTTAACACACTGGTAATCGTCAGATCACTTTCCTAAGTACACAACCGACTAGCTAGCGACCAGTTTCGAACCTTAAACATTTCGATTCAAAGTCGGCGCACTAAACCTCCAGACTAACCGGCTGGTCAGATAACTAAGTTACTTAGCATTTGGAAAACAGCACAAGATGGTAAGAGTAGTTGATAATTAATTGACCAGTGAAGCTAATGGTAACATTATAACAATCCAGAACATGAGATTGTAAAGAGTGAGGGAGGTTGGATTTTGAATGGTGATATGACTTTATCATCGGAACATTTCAATACATTTATGTGCAGGAGATCATTTCAAGTCCCCGACACTAAAGTTTTGCAAAAATTACTGCTAAGGAATGTTTTCCATGTAAATTGTAAAACAAATTTCTATTTTAAAACCTAGTGGAGGCTCACAGCCACATAGTGTTCACCCCTGCGTAGGGTAGGTCTTATGATTAACGAATTTTAAACCAATTAACAACATTTAATTACAACAGAGTGGGAAATTATATATGCGGTAACTTTAACGATTTTTTATTCGCCTTTTTATGAGACATCACAATTACCTGTTACATCAATATCCTTCGATTGAGCACTTTCACTTTTAACTTTGCCCGGGGTCTTTTCTTCTTCATTGATTAATTCATAATCTAAATCACTTATTAAGGAAGCACGAAATATATGACTAAGCATACTCTTTATATAAAATGGCTCATTTTTATTATGGACGCAAGGTGATTTATTTTATCAGAAGACAATGATTCTTATTAAATTTAAAGCAACATGGTGTCAGAAAAGCTAAAAACATTATACTTAAATATATAAGATTTCTGTACTACACTTCTACTTAATGGCGACATCTATTAATTTACAAAATAAAATGACACTTTGCTCAGCAGCAGCACCAAGTGAAGAAAAAGGATACGGACACTTACAGCTTCCATGTCGGCTTTAAGTAGTCTTTTCACCTCTTTTTCAATATCCGGAGAATCAATATACTGTGGTGTAATGGTGGGTCAGTAGGCAAACAATAAAATTAGGCCAAATATGGTTATTACATTGTTTGGGTGTAAGTTTTTGATTCAATACTGTTCTTAAAATGTACATGCAAAAATTACCAATCATTTACAGAAAAATTCAAACCTAAATATTAACAAAATTTTACGAGAATAACATATTCTTAGGCAGCAAAACCTGTTACTTTTATATATATTTATTATAGGGCTTATTTGGCATAAACTTGCTTGTTACTAAAACATTGCTATTATAGAATTCTTATAGGTTTCGAGTCAACTTCATACATTCGTCCATGTTTCCATGTTTAGGATATAACTAGATTATTTTATAACTTGTAAAAGAATAAAATTTAATACTGCACACCTTTTTACGGGCAGTTTTACGAAACCTTCTTTTTCTAACATTCTTCAAGGGAGGGGTGACTGGAAGTACAATTTTAAAGCATTAAATTAAAATATATGTTAACATACATGAGAAGAGTTTGAAACATTCAATGTTAGTATCTGTAATTGCTACTTCAGGCTACGCTGTAACATGTTATGCTATCTTTTTAGCAGAAACACATCTGCTTTAGTAATGAATGTTGAATGTTTTTCAAATAAAACAATTTCTTTTGATGTTAAAATAAAAGCAGTAATGTTACATTCACATAGAGATCATTTTCTCAGAAAGCTTGTTTAGCGTGATTAATGAAAAAATATTTTATTAAAACTTTTTTAGAAAAAGGCAATGAATGGCTTACCTAAAAAATAAAAATTACTTGGTAGTTAAAGGTAAAACCATTATGCAGATTATAGTATTATACCTCCATGCTGCCAATGAAACTTCTTGTCTTTTGGTCCAGCATATTTGTCCAAGTTGGACGGGTCAGTTTCATCTTGTGGTGTGCAGATCATTATCTGTGTTTTTACAGGTTGTTTGGTTTTTTTAAAGCTTGTTTAACAGACATTTTTTCATTCCTATTAGTTTACTGATAGTTCTATTTTAATTGTTTACATAGAAGTTTAATAAAGTATCGGAAATAAATGTATAAATAATTTAAATGAAATATTGGTAACCATAGGTCCAAGGTTGTAAGCTGCAAACACACATAAGATTCAAAATCAGACTGGATTCAATAAAATATGAACAGAAGTATGAATAATTTGATTTGCAATAATGCTATTTGATAACTGGCAAAACGAATAATTCTGGACTAAGCTATACTTAATACACCTAAAAATTTTGCCATTAAAGAAAACAGGGTTTAAATGGCAAGATGTTCTATTCTTTAAGATACCGTTAAGTGCTTGGGGTCTGGCTGGGCTTTATTGTCTAAAATAAAAATTAAACTTTAAGAACCTGAGAAAGATCTGAAGTTTTGTAGAAAGTTTTCATGTCCAAGGTCTTAAGACTTTCAATAATACAAGGAAGATCGTAAATCTTCGATGATAGAATCTCTCCGTCTAACTTCACTAGACCGTGACGATTATCATCTGTTCACGACACAACAATTTAATAATATTGCTGAAGATAATTTAATATTAGTTATTTTGGACAGTGGTTACACATAAACACAACTAGCAGCGACATAATGTTTATATAAAAAATTTCTGGCAAGAATTTAAGACTAATTACCTTGTACTTGAATGGACAATCGGTCTTTTAAATTTCCAGCTAACAAAATTTCTTTAAGCTTTTCTGCTTGTTCCTTTAATAAAAAAGGGGGAAATAACGTCATGGGGAAAACTACATGATATAGAAAGAAATCAAGAATAGCTAGCTACTCTGAAAATTATACAGATTCAATTGAAAATTTAAATTAGATCATTTTGTGCACACCATTGGGTTATCATAGCTGGCGTAGTGTTTTTGTATTGGTTTTTTTTTAACCCACTGAATCCTTTGGGTTCAACCAATGTTTGCAAATTGCCCTTTCAAAGATCATAACCGTTTCGCAGAGGGGTGCCTCTAAATACTACAGGATCGCTTGGAGCGCTTGGATCACTTAAGATTGATACGGAAAGTAATTTTAACCTTGTCCCAAACACTAATCTTAACCCCAGAACTAACTTTAACCCCAACCCTAACATTAATATTATCGATTTTGTAATTACGAAGTATAGTAAGCGATCCAAGCGATTTAAGCACTCCATGCGATCCAAGCGCTCCATGCGATCCAAGCGGTCCAAGCCCCTACTGGAAAGTTCGTATGATGCGCCAGATATATCTGGCGTGGCGCACGAACTACTTTTTCAGCTATTGGCGCAAAAAACTCCAAAAATCATGCTGGCGTGGCGTGATTAGGATAGGATAGGATAGGATAGGATAGGATAGGATAGGATATTCATGTTTATCCCCGTGAATGGGAAAACCCCAGGGGTTATCACACGGGCAATCGTCAGATCACCTCGCGCCCATCGTCGGGTTACCGGAGCTATTGCAGTGTGTTGTATATGATAGACACGTTCCTTCAATTTGGTAGAACCCATTAATCCGCTGGGATTACACCTCCTTTCATTTATGTCAGTATTTTTGATACTTTAAGCTTTACATTACAAAGTTTTAATTGAAAATGATGCAATTTCATTAGTGGTAGCAAAAAATTTAGGTTAAAAAATGTTGGCGCAATAATTCGGCGCACAGAAACCGAACTTTCCAATAGGGGTCCAAGGGGTCCTGTAGTATTTAGAGGTACCGTCGCAAAAGTATATATTTTTTATTTCACAAACTTTTTTTTCAGCTACCTACACACAACTGACATTCCAACAGATTCAGCTACTTATTAGATCATAAAATTTACTTAAATGTTTGGTCAGCACTCAGCAGGACTTTAAGACAAGATTTATAATATAAAAATAAGAATGATATAAAACTAAACTGAAACTAACTAGCAAACATTTAAAACAAAAACGATCACACTTACCTCTGGTAACCTCAGAAGAAATTGATTTTCCAGCTCATAAGGTTTATTAAATATTTCCATTTTGACTTAGGTTCGAAGATTTTCACATTTACTATGCGATAGTTATTTGGTTTGTTTCGCCAAATTATGTCATTTACATTTAGTCTTTTCGGTAACGGAAAAATGGCGGGAATTTAAACTCCAATTACCAAACGGTAAATCACCGTGTGGGGCTTTTATACGGGTCAGAAAATTCCCTGTAAATATCCAAAACATATAATAAAATTATAATTTTTATAATAAAATTACCCTAATGCTATATAATGCGAGCTAGATAAAAGTTACCAAATGACACCCAACGTCCGCCATCTTGTTTTTGTAACCCGGAGGTCAATGGTTTGAGTATCACACGCAGCGGGCTTCCAACCCAGGAACTATTTTATCGACTTTATTTTTAAAGTTTCTGCAACAATAAGGTAAGAACTTGTGGCGTATTTGATAAATATTGTTCTATTTTTTAACCCTTGTTTGAATTAATAGAGCAGTTTAGTGTATTAAACTTTATTTTTTAAGTATTAGGCTATATAATATTACCTGTACAATATTCACACAAGTACATCTAGGAATACTAGGATGAATAGTTATATTATTTGGCTTGTTTATATACCTGACTGTAGTTTAAAAATCTATTTAAACAATTTTTACACGATATTTAATCCAGTAGTGTGGTTTATGAGGATGGTGTTTATACTAAACAGTTAAGTTCCCGGTTCGATTTCTACCCTTGTCACTAAAGTTGAATAATTTGTTTTTATTGGGCAAACCATCAAAATAAAACAATGCTGACATAAAGCTTAATAAAGGAGTAGCGAAACAAAAAAGATCAGCACATACAATTTTTATTTTAGGACATTTGGTAAAATTTTGTTGTTGTTGTGATTTAGCGAACTTTGAATGTTCATGTAATCAGGTGCATAGTATTTAGATTGGCACATAGTGGTACCCAGAGAATTTTTAATACTATTTGGCGAGTAATTTAATTGGCTGTTGCCTGGGACAGCGTTTTAAAGCCATATGTTTCTATACTGATGAATAGCTTATGCTTATTTTAAATGCTTTGATCAGTCATTTAAATAAATATCCCTAGACCAACCAATTCTAAACTCAATTAAAAAATCATGACACAAATTCAAGTCAGTAGTATCTCTCCTGGGCAATGGCCTCATTGACAGTCGAGCAACAGTGCGAATTTTCTTATAATTGTCAGTTGTCACTGGTCAGGTGATTGGTTTGATTCCCAAGCTGACCACTATTTTGCATTGTGGGGTCTCTGGGCGTGGCACTTAATAAACATTTTCCAAATCTGGTTTAAGGTGTATTTTTCATATATAACATAAAAAATATACACACTGAAATTTTCCTCTTTTCTATGGGCATGAAATTCTGACAAATAGCATGTTATAACACCTTTCATTTTAGCAGATTCTCAGAAATAAACCTCAGTATATACTTTTTAGAAAACAAGATGCCACTGAAAAGTAACAGAAGAAAGAACAAGTCCCCTCGGAGGCTAGCTCCTCAAGAAGAATGGCCAAGTGATCCGTTAGAGCTAGCCCACTTCATTTCCCAGCGTGCGCTTTGGGATTTCTATGAGACACCGACGCTGCCTTCAATTTACTATGACGAGGTGAACGACGTAAGAAACGGAATAAAAAGTGAGGAAGGAGATGTGTACAGATGCCGGGCGTGTCACATCAAAACCTACAAGTCGTTCGGTGGCTTGAAGTACCACATCATGCAGACGTGTGACCAAGTGCCTCGCGAATACTACAAATGTTTGTTATGTGACTTTCAAGACCATGAACAGAGAGCCATCGAATACCATATACAAGGTGTTTAAACTATGGTGTTGGAAGCGCATTGGATCGTTTAACACTTTTCACTCTAAGCAGACTCTAAATTATACCATTTTGATACCGGTATAAAATATTTAGCCTTAGGCTGGTTTTATTTAGCATTAGGCGTCTTTTACATATGCGATAGTTGGTATTTGTTAAAATTATTTCTCATATTCCCACCAAGAAAATAGATACGACAATAAACTAAACTAAAAAGTCTTTGTCACCACTTTTCAAATAAAATACTAAACTCAATAGACATCTATGTTAGAACAATATTCATTTCTCCCCCATAGAATAAGAATAAATATTCAATATCTAACTTACAGTTATTTCACACCTTAATATCGAACAGAAACACATGTCGAGAAATTCATCACGCCCCAACCGGAAGAGAAAGCTCAGAGACGAGCATCGAAACTCGGGAGATTAAAGGTCCTCATGTACGAGGAAAGCAGCTCGGCAGCGGATGTTATCGATAAGGAAATGGGCTCTGATTATGACCTGTCAATGGAAGATGATGAGGAGATTCCAGTTAAGACCAAGGTTTTATGGCTATGTGCTGTTAGTCTTGTGCATAATAAAGACATATAGTGTGCTTATTAAAGTATATTGGTAAACAAAAACATTCTTATGATCGGGACTTACGAAGTGTGAAACAGATGATAAGTAGTGTGCATATTAATGCTAATGAAAACTTGAGAAATAGGATGTTTTGTTGAAAGTGACGGTATATTAGCTGAAAGTCTGCTAGGGTTAACATGTTAAATACCGGTACTTTTATAACAACGTCTTTTATTTAGGCTTTATTTCACATTGTTTTGATTTAGAAAATCCACTAATTATATTCCACTTCTTAACACAGTCGACCCCGAAATCCAAGTCTTCTAAGCGGAGCCCAAGAACCCCGGCGTCGGACCGCAAACAAAGCCGCACCACATACACCGCACTCTGCAAACCACTTAGCGCAGCCTTCGAGTGGGCATATTTAAGGCGACGGGATCTAGAGAAGCGATACCCACTACTGTACCCTGAATGGACACCCACTAATACGCTGGGTGAA
Organism: Ciona savignyi; assembly: GCA_000149265.1. Taxonomy (NCBI): domain Eukaryota; kingdom Metazoa; phylum Chordata; class Ascidiacea; order Phlebobranchia; family Cionidae; genus Ciona; species Ciona savignyi. Next base: position 614,584 of record CH003244.1, on the reverse strand, counting down.
ACACAAACGGGCGATGTGATTAAAAAATGCAAGTTGCGCAATATTTCACCTTCGTTTGCGGTCGATTCGACCACATTAAACAAGACATCGGCGCCAAAGAAACCTCAAACCAAGAAGCTGGACTTCCAAAAGCTGATTTGTTTTGAATCGGTAGCTACCGATGAAATTCCATCGTCTACATTTTACACTGGCGGTGCTGTATGGAGTATGGCTTGGTGTCCCTACCCTAGTTCTGTGGACGACAACCAGTATCTTGCACTGAGTACAGTGCAGTCTGAACATTACTTAGACCCAGCATTCAAATATAATGACTTAACGCTGGTGCAAATTTGGGATTGTGGAAAATTGCCTCTTAAATTGGAAAAAGATGAAACCATAGATCCAGTAAGTAGGGATGTACTTCAGATAAAATAATCAATCAGAATGAGAAATAAATACTTTTAAAATACTAAGCTATCTTAAATTGTACATGGACCACTTTATGTTAAAATTTTATAGAGATCAGCTACATAACCCCATAACGCGTCAAATATAAATCTTGTAATAACACAAAATTACACAAATGGAACTTTGCATATTATAATTGTTTTGTATACTGTATAACAGTTATTTTATTTATTTAAATTTTCAGCCAAAATTTTCCTTCGGACTTACAATGGAGGGGCCGATATGGGACATGAAGTGGTGTCCCTATGGAGGGTACACGTCTAGCCGTATTGGTTTGCTGGCTGTGGCAAGTGGTAATGGAGACGCTTCTATTTTTTCTATTCCCACCCCGAAATCAGAATTAAAATCATCGGAATCCAACATATTTAGGTATCGGTATATACATGGTTTTATTTTATATTCACTAGTAGTTTACCTCGATACAGTATGGTTGTGTATGTCTGTAAAAAAGTAATTTAGTGACATAGCCTCAACCCCCCAAAAAAATTAAATGGGTCATACAAAAATTTGAATACTAAACAATGGAAATTCCATTCCTTTAATATACAGACAATGGTCATGCTAATTAGTCATCCAATGACAATCGTGTGTTTTTCTTTACTAATTTTCTAAACTATTTTTGCCACAATATCTCTATGTGCTGTTGAGTGAGCATTGAACTACCAGGTTCATATAATCTGAAACTCAAATATTGAATCTTGAACTACTATATTGAATCTGAACTTAAATTTTAAATCTGAAACTCAAATATTGAATCTTGAACTACTATATTGAATCTGAACTTAAATTTTAAATCTGAACTTAAATATTGAATCTGAACTACTATATTGAATCTGAACTTAAATTTTAAATCTGAACTTAAATATTTAATCTGAACTCCTATATTGAATCTGAACTTAAATTTTAAATCTGAACTCAAATATTGAATCTTAACTCCTATATTGAATCTGAACTCATGTATTGAATCTGAACTCATGTATTGAATCTGAACTCATGTATTGAATCTGAACTCATGTATTGAATCTGAACTCATGTATTGAATCTGAACTCATGTATTGAATCTGAACTCATGTATTGAATCTGAACTCATGTATTGAATCTGAACTGATGTATTGAATCTGAACTCATGTATTGAATCTGAACTCATGTATTGAATCTGAACTGATGTATTGAATCTGAACTCCTATATTGAATCTGAACTCATGTATTGAATCTTAACTCCTATATTGAATCTGAACTCATGTATTGAATCTGAACTCATGTATTGAATCTGAACTCATGTATTGAATCTGAACTCATGTATTGAATCTGAACTCATGTATTGAATCTGAACTCATGTATTGAATCTGAACTCATGTATTGAATCTGAACTCATGTATTGAATCTGAACTGATATATTGAATCTGAACTCCTATATTGAATCTTAACTCATATATTGAATCTGAACTCATATATTGAATCTGTTTTCTACCCCACAGTGCAAACCCGCTAACAAGGTTATGTCCGGTACGAGGCGAGAAACGGCCGTTTGGTCAAACTTTCTCGCTCTCATGGTCAATCGAGGGCGGATGTGGAATCATCGCTGCTGGCTTTGCATCCGGACACGTCGCAGTCTGGGATCTAAAATCGACATCCAAGCTCCTGGTGGAGCAGAATAATGACGGTAAGAGTTAGTTCACACACATTATCGGATATTGAAAAACACACTACACATGCCGATGCTCAGCATAACATGACCCAGATAACGGAGTTTGTGGTTTCGACCTCGAACGGAGTTTGTGGTTTCGACCCCTATCAGTCCCAGTCAAGAAGCGAATCTGCGGTCTTAATAATTCTTAAGGACCTAAATGCTCTTTGCTAGCTTCTTTATACACCTGATTAAGCCCATAGACCACTACATAACTCTGGAAGAGGCTTCCAGATGTAAAATATATATGCTGAATGTAAAAATACCCTGCTTTATAACCTTAAAACACATTATAATCACCACTTCTCCAAATGTTTTTTTTTCCAGGTACGAGTACCATCTATGCCTGCCACACATTTCGTGCTCACACAAACAGCACGAGGTATCGTGTTTTGTCCCGTTGATTCTGACATCATTGTTACCGGGGGCAACGATAG